>RJWT010017019.1:0-19548 GCA_004365215.1 Cuniculus paca | reverse complement strand
AGTTTCTTATGTTTTATCTGGTGAGTCTACAAGAGACTCATAAGCAGAATGTGCATAAAGACACACTGCAAATCTTAGAAAAACCTAAATTGCAGTTTAAAAAGGGAAGGAAAAAGATGGAATGAAGCCTGTATTAACAGAAGTTATCCTTACAGTCAATATATGTAGCATTTTTAAGAAGATGTAAATTAAAGTCACACAGATTTCCCATATATCACTCAGAAGAATAACTGAAATTAAAAAAAAGATAGAATGACAACTTTCAATGATACGTAATTCTGTATCTGTAAAGCTAATCAAAAATAGCTATGCCAATTTTAGTGCTAGAATTCAAGATAATTATTATTTTGAGGAGGACAAAAAGGCTGCTGACTACAGTAGACAGATCAGATCTGAGGGGTGGGTGATGTATTTCTAGATCGGGTGTTAGTCGTAAGGAATATTCGCTGTGTGGAAATGCAAACATTCTTCATTTTGACTTTTTTTCTGTACGTTTATTTGCATGAAACCTTTAAAAAACCCAAAGGAGTAAAGAGACTATTACTTATGAAGTTGAAATGTAACCCAATAACAAAATTTCATGAAAACATTATAATACATTTGATAACTTCAATGGAAAAACACTGTTTCCAAAAAGTTTCATATTTGAGTCAAGGAGAACTTTGAATCCTGAATAAATTAATTTCTCATTATGGCAGGAGAAATTTTAGCAATAATACAGTAACAGTGGAGCAATAATATCAATCCTGACTTGCTTACTTATTTAATTGTTTCCCATTAAGAAGTTTTTATATTTATTGAAAGTTAACTTTTAATTGGCATTCATTTGTTCATATCTATTTATCAGACAGTCTAGAAAATTATAGCATCTGGTAGGAGGATCCTGGGCTCTTTATGACCCTTCCAGTTTCTAATATTCTCAGTTTTGAAACAACATCTAATATCTGAGCCACACATTTGGCTTGGGTGGCACTACTAAATAGCCTCTCTACGGAAAAACAGATTTTTGTTGGAAACCTCCTAAGAGAATGTCACATAATGACTGAATTCAACAAAGAGAACAATTTGGATGTAAGTCTTAACTGCCAACCACTTTGGCTTGGAAAATATTTGTGAAGTTCAATGGTAACAACAAATGACATTAGATTGCTTACTAAGCACCAAACACTGTCCCAAGAAATGTCATAAACCAACTTGTTCTGGTCGTACAACAATTCTGAGTCATGTGCCAATTTTATTGCCATTTCACAGGTGAGATAACTAAAGCACAGAAAAGTTGACATGCTGCCCAGTGTAATTCAGGTAAGCTTGGAGATAAGATATTTAATACTTATTAAATATTTCAAGAGCCCATTATTTTAAGCACTGTCATTCTGTCTAGTTTCAGTGACTTCAAGACTTTGTTTTCTCACGTGAAACAGAGAGATGATTCTCTTTAATACTATTCTAATATGAATTGCATTCAAAACTAATAAATGTAAAGGCAGGTATTACAATGCTGGTCACATTGGCATCTACATTTAAATTCTTTTAAAAATTAAATGAAACAGCTTTACATTGTGTTGACTTGTCTGATGTAGATAATTGATGGTCTTGTAGAGAAATTTCTTGTTCCCTATTAAATTATCCAATTTTTAATGAATATATGAAAGAATGAATAAATGAATGAATGAGTAAACAATTGAATAAATGATGTGATGGCTTGGGTGATGTCAGAACTTACTGAACTGTACAAACTATAAGCTGTGTTTCAAAGACAATCCAAGAGAATTTGATGAAAGATTTATAATATCAGGCCATGGACAAAATGCCTCCTTAGGCTGGGTCTGGTGGCTCATGCCTGTAATCCCAGCACTCACTTGGGAGGCTGAGACAGGAGGATTGTTGTGAGCTTGAGACCAGCCTGGGCTACAAAGTGAGCTCAAGTCCAGCCTGAACAGCTAGCGAGACCCTGTCTCAAAAAGACAAGGGCTAGGGATTTAGCTCAGCAGCCTAAGCACCTGCCTGGCCAGCGCGAAGTTGTGAGTTTGATCCCTGGTGCCACAAAAAAAAAAAAGCCTTTTTAGACTATATAAACTGTCACCTTTGTAATGAAAATTGTAATGTGGCTTTCACTGGTGACAGGTCAAGTTCTGGGAAGCATTTCTGGGTTAGCTGCTGACTACAGGTGGACGGTTAAGTGGATGACGTCAGCATGGTGACTACCATCCCACATGTTTCCAGGGCTCATCATCTGTGTAAGATTCAGTTAGAAGGTGTGATTCTAGTTTGCTTCCTTTGCTTTAATTTTCAAAATGTTAAATTAACATAGATGATATTTTAAATCCAAAACATTGGCAGTGGGGTTTTTTAGGCATATTTCCTACCTCGCCTGTAATAAAATGATCATTGCATGTAGCATCAAACTTTTAAGTTTCTGACCACGTATCTGTGTGCTGTGCTCTGAACATTTTGTCTGGTCAGCAAAGTCACTCACTGGAGTGCAAGAGGCAAATGTTCAAGGATCAAGAATATCTCTGGACAGTACTATAAGCAATCAGATGCTGGTTTTCCTATGTGTTTCTTCTCTCCTAGATGTTTGTACCTTGTCATAATAACCAAGAGCTGCCATTGTCACCAATGTTACTTATGACTGTATGTTAGATGGTCAGGTGGTCAGTCCTCTTCCTACTTATTACTAGGTGAGTGACTCTATACAACCCAATTGGACATGGGTAAATGATGGTATCAGTCTCCCATCTTGCTCATTTAAGAAAGACTGGATAGTAAAGTTAGCATTTTTTTTGGCTCAATAGCAACAAAGCGTCTGTGTGTAAAATGGCTCTACAAATTATAGGCACAAAATGATGGCATAGGGGATTCTGAGTAGAAGGCAATTTTCCTGCTCTTATTTGTACTGTCAAATCAGTTCCTGCCACATGATCACCAAGATGTAGTAGCAGCAATAGTGAAAGTAGAATCAGCCAGTTCCTGTGATGCAATATATTCTAAACTTAATGATGGCAACTCCTGACTTTTGCTCTTCTGGTCCATTCTCCCATAAGATTCTGTAACTGCATTTTTTTTGTACTAATTCACATTCCATTTAATATACTTGGAATGGTTTTGGTTTCCTGCAGTGAGTCAAAACTGCTAAAATAAGTTTGTCTCTGAGACCTCAGTTAATTTATCTCCTTAGTAAGATTAATGAAATGATTAAAGTCAGAGACCTAGAACAAATTTTGCTTTGTATTTCATATTACTTTTGTTTAAAGTACAGGTTAGAAAATGAAAACCTGTAGAAAAATTATCCCTCAGTATATAATCTCAATGTTTTCAAATTAGAAGTGAAATATATGATGAAAACATTCAATTAAATGCTACATATTATGTAATGCCCATGATGGTCCAAGAATTACACCAAGTGCTACTAATATGAGGCATATCCATACTTTTGCCCAGGATTTCACATTTTGTTAAACTAGATGAAGTCACACTTTTGGGGAAATGCATATAATTTCATAGGAGCAAGTGATGACAGTCACAAATTTTAAGGTAAGTAAAGTTGATTGTGCTTATTTCCTCAGAACAATGAGTGTTCATGGAAAACTAAACAGTGCTGGTTTCTGATTAGCACCATATCAGGCCAGACAAAGCTCAGGAATAAGTCAGATGACATTGTTGAATGATTGCTCAAGGATTTCCCTACATTCTCCCAAATCTGTAATTCCTACTTCCCTTCACTGAGTGGAAATAATTTCTCTCCCAGTCAAGTTGCCCACACCTGATGTGATTCTGACATAGATCTGAAAAATATCTGGAAAGTGCTTTCCAGGAATGTTCCCCTTCTAACAAAAAGAAAGATGAGTGGAGGCTAAGTCCACCATTTCTTCCTATTCTTACATTCTAACAATAGAATGCTTGGAGCCAGGAAAACAAAATCTTGACAATGAGTAGAAAGAAAGGAATATTGAAGACTTCAGACATCAGAATCCCTTGACTTTACATTCAATGGCCCTTTAATTTCAAGAAAAAAGTGACTTTTAAGTAAAAGTGTTGCCTTTAGAAGAATGTCATTAACATTCTTCCTTATCCTCATAAAGCTCTTCTCTCTTTCCTTTCCTAACTTTCCTTTTTTCCTCCCCTTTCGTTCTCTCTCTCTTTCTCTCCCTCTCTCTCTCTCTCAAATATAAGTTCCATATTGACCCAGTAGAAATGTATCCGTATATATGTGTGCCATATTGACCCAGTGGAAATGTATCCATATATATGTGTGCATTAACACATGTGAATTACATAGGATACTGATGTTGAATAGCTGAAGGGACTCAGTATAAAGTGGAACTACTATCTCCATGGAACATGATTGGTAATATAAATTAAGAAGCATTTTCCAATGGAGAGTCCCAGAGGATTGAGTAGCTTGATCAGGAAAGTTTACCTACTTAGTCTGGCTGAAGGATTCAACAGCTGGAGGGAATTATCCAGATTCCAGCAATTATGACCCAACATACTTTACTGAGTGCATGAAATGTGCTTTACTGAGTGCATGAAAAACTCTGCACAAGTTACTCTAAGGTGAAATGAATTTCTACAATGAATTCTTCTTATAAATTTCTAAAGTACAGCCTAACTACATGCTCCTCTTATCCAAGAGATCAAATGTTTTCAGGTCAGCCCTGCCACCTGTGGGCATCTGGCTGGCCACTAACTACAAAGGTTACAAGAGGAAAGTAGAAGGACAGATGCACTTTCCCTTCCTCTATTTTGTTCCAGTTTTGTCCACAGAATAAAGTGACCAATAGGAACAAAGAAAGACAAACTATTTGCCTCTGCCATTGTCTATCACAAACCTTCCCCCATAGTCATGTCAGAGCTTGTTTTTGTCAAAGGATGTGTGATTAATCAGTTGTGGGTTAATATGAGAAATTATAGGAGGAATAGTCTCATAGAGATAATGTCTTTTGGAATTTTCTCATACAGATGATACATTACAGGTTTCTGGGAGATGAGGCAGAAATTATCATTGCTACAGTTTATCAACTGACAAAGCTGTTTTCAGAAGACATTGAGGGGCTAGGCAAGGATTAGCAAGATCAACCCCAGATTAGGCAAACTTTCAGCTTACTAAGACCCCATCTCAAAATAAATGTCATAAAATAGAAAGAGATAAAACTCAGTGTGAAGGTCCTGAATTCAATCTGAAAAACCATGAAAAAATAAAAAAAGATAAATAAAAGAGTTTTCAGGATAGCCAAAAGCAATTTTGACAGCAATACTTTTGTTGGTTTTTGGTTGATTTTTGGTGTTACCAGGAAAGCACACTGTACAGCCAGCAGTTCCTTGAACTGAGGTCTAAGTTGGCCAACTGTACCTCATTCATTCTTTCAAAAAGTTTGTCTTGCAGGAGGAGGAGGGCAAGCAAAATGAAACAGCATATTATGAGAATTAAGAGGCAGGAGACTGATGTATTGCTCTGTCTTTCTTGCATTAAAATAGAAATAGTTTCTCACCAAAAATACCTGCCTTGGGTGTGCATTTATCATGAAACCCCAGAGGGAGTTTTGAAGGCTTCATTTACAATGCCTAGGTCAGGCAGATATTTTTTCTTTCTTTCCATCTCTTTCCTTTTCTATCGACAACAGGCTTTGGAGAAAAGAAGCTATTTAGTCATTACTTTCCGTTAGCAGTCGGTATTGCCTTAAGAAAAAAAAACTACTGTGAATATAACAAATCAGGTTTGATACTAGGTGTGTGGCAGTTCAGACAGGAGGAATGGAAAAGAGATTTGCAAGAATATGTAAGAGCAGCTGATGGATTTCCTGCCTTGCAAAATTAGAACAAAGTCAGAGAAGTTAAGGATATTGTAGAGGAGCACAAGTAGACAAAACATTCAGGATACATATCCAGGCTGAAAAAAAAAAAGGTTTTTTTTATATAAAGCCTCATATGGCCTTGTCCATTTCTCCTCTGTCTGGGTTGATCACTACTGATAAACAAAGAGATAAGTTTGATCTTGTTCCTTGAAACTCCTGTATGATTCCTGACTGATGCTTTCCTGTATATGTATTGTTCAGACATGTATTGCAGGCTTGAATGTTTCTTTCTTTGCCCAAGTAATTCCTGTTTGTGTTTTAAGGTTTAGCTTTTAGTATCTATTCTGAAAATACTACTTTACAGCATGATCAAGATCAAATGCTTCTACTCTATAATTTTTATGTTTCCCCATGTCAAAGTTTAGTTTATTGAGTCAACTAATGCTGGCAAACTTCTCTGTCCCGGGGCCTGACTTGGTTGTAGTGAGGCAGCTGAATATCCCAGACAGGTACTTTGACTGCAAAATTCCTTTTGTTCTATCATGTCAGTGCTCCCCTTCAAATTCCTCTACTTTTCATATTACAACTGTCTATAGTTCCTTGCTGCTCCTACATCTTCAAGTGTTGATGTGGAAACTGAGGTCCCTTGCTGGTAATTTTGTTTCTCTGTGACTAGTCTCAATCTGGCAATTCTCCATTACTCCAACACCTGGAAAATGACTACTTTATTTAGACAAGTCTCAACCCAAATGGCCATTATACGTATTTGTCATTGCTCACATAACCAAATGAATTGAACATTTCTTTAACTTTCCCTCTTCAAAGTGTCTCAGTGTCTATGTAACTCTGAATCATATCTCCGATGCCTTCCACACTGGTGAAAACACTAATGAATTGTGCTATATATTTTACTCTTCTATTTTTGGCCTTGTTACTTTTTGCCTTGTATTTTAAAATATATAAAAATTGCAACCAAATTAATTGTTTTTAAATCTGCAAATAGTATTATGGTAGGTAGTAATGATGTGATTAATGGTAGCTAATATCATTACAAAAAGTAGTTTTATATATGTGCTTACTACAGTTTATATTTACATAGAAATGTCTAAACCTTACAGATAATGTTCATGTAGTTCTCACTTTCAAGTTTTATGGCCATATTGAAAAGTAGACTAAGAATCACACACAGTGTATAGACCAGAAAGTGAAGGTACAGAGCTTGGTGCCCAGGATGGGGTCAGCATGTATTTAATTCAAGTCACAAGCTCTTTCTCAAAGCCATGTTAACTCCCCAGGCAAGCCATTTCCACTCAACTTTTCTAATTGATTTGTCACATGCAGTTGGAGTGCTTCTACAGCTGAAATATCATTAATGATACCCTTGAATTTCTTTCCAGAGTAAGCCCACAATTAGGAACTTGAACACGGAATAGCACGCTCACTGGGAAGAGCTTTCAAAAGTGCACTCAGTGTGCTTAAGGAAGCTGATGGGAATCATGTATTGAAATCGTCAGTTTCCTTAAGCCCCTGATTTCTATGCCAGATCAGGCACTTGTAAGAAGGCTGTGTTAATTTTGTAAACACCATGAGAAAAAAAGTGAATAGCTCTTCTTCATGGCTTTTATCTATCCCTATATTATTTTCCACTCATTACAAAGAATCTGAAAAAGAAGAGAGAATAATCTGTGTCAGAGCTTATGATAAGCACTGTATTCAATTTTTACAACAATTCTAAGGGATAGATTTTACTGCAAAGTTTTAAGACTCAGTGAGGTTAAGAACTTGTTCAAAGTGACTCAGCTCAGAGCAATCATGACTTCAGTGCATGTCAGTCTGTTTGATTTAAGACTGTACTTCACACTACATTGCACTACTTCACAGATATAGTTTGAATGTACCACACTGACTACTAGTCCTTCTGATTCTAGTTTTTCTCATGTTTCTGTACCCATATAACCTTTCTGAGGCTACAAGAAGCTTTAAAAATCACCAGTAACCCAAATCCTAAACTTTCCTTCAAAATAATGAATTTTAATTTATTAATACCATGGAAAGTTTTTGAGACTTTGTTTACCGAAAAATACAATAAATATAAGTTTTCAAAATCAACTTGATTTATATTTTACATTTCAGGAGAAATAGTGATTAAAAAAGAAGAGAAAGCAAAAGAAAAAAATTCCTCTTTCCCACCATTAAGCAATGGTGTAATGGAGAATAAAGATAGAGAAGAGCAAGAAAGTCAGCAGCTAGGACCTGCCTTCATTCTTTCTTCCATCCATGTCCTGCAGGAGAAGGTCCTCACCTTCACCAATATGGCATGGCAACAATGACATAGAAGCAGTGTCTGGAGGAATTGAACACAGAGATATTCCAGGGTTTCCGTGATGACTGATACTATGTGTATTGGGGTCTGGCAGAGTGGGAAGGGTCAGGATGCTGATGGTCAAGCAGAGGTTTGGATCAGAATAGAGTGCTTCAGTGCTGAGGCACTTTAAGGCTCGTGTAAATGGCAGGTTTCATAGATTCCAGTCCTGGACATTAGAACGTCACCAGCAATGGCCTCAAGGCAGCCCTGCCAAGTGAGATGACAGTTGAAGCAGCAAGGGTGACATGGCTGCTTTTTCCTGGAACCACAGAATGAACCACCATCTAAGGAAGGGGAGGTAGATCATGAAGGAGGAATCTAATAATGAATTTCAGTTGTTTAAATTGCAATACTAGATGAAATCTGAGTTTTCCCCTTCTTTCCAAAGCTTTTTGAAAGAAAAATTAGATTGAAGAATAAAACCTATTAGTTTACGTATTTGACTTAATTGTGAGTACACGCATGACCCTGGTAAACTAATCAGATACCATCTATCTTTCAAATGTTTTTAAATCCTCTTTGTGGAAATTGGTTCCCCCCCTGCCCCTACATTGCCCCTGAACTGACTCAGCAGACAAAATCTTAGAACAAGAGAGTTACCTTGAGAGTTAGGTGGCCCTCACAAGTATTAGCCATGCTTTAGGGAAATCACAGACCAAGCACAGTCCTTACTATCAGTAATGGTTCAATAATCAGAAGACAGTGATTAGCAGTGATTACCCTACTCTTTCCCATTGGTCACTAGAGCAGAGTCACCAGCTGGCTGCCCCTGATAGAGGGCCACCTACTCTGGCTGGACGGTAACCAGCATTGATGATGCTGTTCCTGATTATCTACATAGTTGACCAGACACTAGCTATGCATTTAAACTCAATTCACACACCTTCACAAACCCAAAGGCTCCTGATACCCACATTCAGGTTCATAAACTGCACTGTGCAGTTCATCTTAGAAGCAATAACAGTAACTGGGAAATACACATTAGAAATTGTTTCTGAACGTTCATCTGACTATACTTGTCGTCTCTCTGTGAGATACAGTATATAAAGAGCCAATTCTCTTTTCTTACCCCAATTTACAGATGAGGAAACTGTGGAGCAATTTACTTTATGTCTAATTACATTATCTGGCTGAAGCCCAGAGCACTTTTAATGTTGTTTTTATGACTTATCAGTTTTTCAACAATGAAACTAGGATCTCTAAAGCAGCAGAAACTCTGAATTCATTTTGTTTGTCAGCATGAACACACATTTGGAGTTCCAGTTGCCACTGTATGAGTGAATGGATAATGTCTGCGGTCTAAAAAACTTATAGGGTTTTTTAATAGTAATGTTAGGACTGTGTTATGCTTGATACATTGTGTCAACTTGAGAAGTTGAGAAGTTTAACTAAGAGCCTCAACAGGGAGCCAAGGTTCTTACTTTGTAAACATCCTCATCTTGTGCAGGAGAAGAGCCAAGGAGACTTCATGAGTGCCCTGGAGGTGGGGAGCCCTGTGTACAATATAAAGAAGGAAAAGAGACTTGCTCCCCCTTCCTTTTCCTCTGGCTACTTTTGTTGGCTGCTGCCTTGAAGGGTTGCCCTGGAGTCATGCCACCCTATCTTGAAATCAGCTGATTATGGACTGAACTAAACTGACTTCACAAAATGAACTAAATAAACCTTCCTTCATTTGGAGTGTCAGGTATTTTGTCCCAGCAATGAGAGAAAAGTAACCAAGACAGACTGATGTTGGTGAAAGCATCAAATAATCTGATAAATTCCAATCCTGATTTTCCATAGGAAATCTGGTTAAACATGATATTGAATGGTGTTTATTGCAACTTCAGTGCCTTGTTATCAATAGAAAGGTTGTTGAGCTCTCATAACCTTCCAGCAAAAGGATCCCGAAATCCATCTCCACTGGGACATGTCCACTTATGTCCTCCTCATGCTCTGCTTCTTAAGAACATAGACCAGGTCGTTTTCCCAACCCTCATGATTCTAATATAATTAGGTTTCCCCACTTTGCCTCAAAAGCAAAGAAATGAGAGAGAGAGACAGAGACAGAGACAGAGAGACAGGGACAGAGAGATAGAGAGATAGACAAAAAGACAGACAGAGGCAGAGAGACAGAGAGAGACAAAAAAAGCCAGATCATAAGGAAACCAAGGCTAGGGCCAAGCCAAGCAGCAGAGAAAGCTAGCGTCCACATCTCACTTCACGTCTATACATATATGTGTAATGTGTCCATAAATCCATAAATACTGGGGACTTCATAACCTGGAACTCATTAGTGTCATATTGATCATAGTCCTGCACATCCTCCCCAATTCTTGGTCTTTTGCTCACACCAATCGCTCTATTGACTCTGAACTAGTAATTCTAATTAGAAGTGATACTGTTAGCAACTGACTTTAACTTTTCAAAGTAGAGGAGCCAACATCACCCTGACAAGCTGACACACCAAATTAGCAATGAGGAGAAACCCCTACTCCACGATGAGACGTGAGCATTCAGAAGTTGAAGGGAAGACAGGTTGCACTGGTGTTTTGTGAAACCACAAAGTGCATCCTCTAAACACAGTGAATTATTTCACTTGATTATAATGAACTGGCATGAAAAATGAGAGTTTCCTTTCTCAGCTTTTGGTATAATTTGTCCATGTTATCCTTAGGCTAAGAGAAAAATAATTTAAAAAATATTGATGAGGAACACTAAAGCTCACTGGTACAGGCATCTTCTTTATCTTACCATGATCAAACCAATGGATTAAATGATGGAAAACATTGATACAAATTGAAACCAACAGAGACATTTTCTTTTCTAAAGTTACACTTTCAATGTTGATTTATCAGACAAAGGTGGCAGAAGACAGAGACAGTCTTCTATCTAGGGTCTTCCATTTTCACATATGTAATTTATGATAGAGATTTATTCATTGATTTATCCAATATATGCTAAAAATACTTGAAATCTGAACAAGAGAAGTCCTAAAATCTGTATGTGATGATGTAATAAAAGAGCAACACTACAGGGGATGTTTTCTCTCTGTTTTGTTAGCTAACAAACAACTTACTCTAGTTATCTTTTTATATGCTTGTTCTTTCCAGAAGAGTATACATTTCTTAAGTGCAGGGACATTTCTTTTTATTTCTAGATTTTATGTTTCAGTCATAAGTCAGGGATGTGTACACAGAAAAAAAATGCATTTAATCTTGAGTTTACCAGTGATGAAAGTAAAAGACAAACAACACAAATAGCAATTCATTGTAACAATATTCACATTGACCGAGCTCTAATCATGTGCTAGGAACTCTTGAATAACCTGTAAGATTTACTTTTTTAATTGTTACTACTATGTTCTGAATTTGTAAACTAAGCTTGTGTGTGTGTAATGGTACCCAAGTAACAGAACCAGAACATACTATAACTGAGATTTAATTATGGAAATTCATACACAAGGAACTTTATTGTGAGCAAATTTTATACTGTCCTTTTAGGAAGTGTCTAACTTATGGATGAAACTATAGAATTTAAATATGGGAAAAATGCAAACAAATGAACATTTCATTAATAGAAATAAGTTAACAGAAGAATGCAAAAAATTATCCTTGTGGCAAATGAGACTTTATTTGGGACAATTCCATTACAAGTAATCAGAGTGAAGTCTGTCTCATGAACTCTTTTTTGTTTGTTTGTTTTTGGAATACATTTTTTGTTTTAGAAACTCTCTCTCTCTAAAATAAATTTATGGTTTGCCTAAATTTAAATTGGAAATGAACAATCAATAGCCTTTTATATTATTTCACAAAATCTAGGGAGTCTATATTTGGTTTGGGGAAAGGAGAGCTTGAGTGAAAAGTCTTAATCTTTTTAATTTTCTCCATTGTTGCACATATATGCAGTCCCACATTTTCTCTTTTGTTTTTACTTTAGCTGCATTTTTTCTTTTTTTCCCTCAATTTAGTTAAGTTTATTGTTACAATTTAGGTATACCCAATGATCACATTCATCATAGGGAATTTTCACAGGGTGAACTTGTTACTTGGGTTATTCTCATCATAGGTCTTGATCTTCTTTTGTCTTTGCCCATTCAGTCAGAGTTAGGTCTTTACAAAAAATGTACAATGCCTGAGAAAAGTAAAGAGATCTTATACAGCATTCGATGGCTTAAATTACTTGTCCTTTGGCTCTGTATTATAGATGACCTTTAACTCTGTGTTATGGATGAGAACTTACTGTAACCTACAGGTGTGGCCAATAGGGTATAGACGGAAGTCTTGTCTGGGGAAATTGGCATCTGAAGAGTCATTCGTGTTGAGCAGTTAACTGGTCTGATAGGTCTTTCCTGAGATTTCTCAATCCTGTGTAATAGTTGATGGAGTTTATTCCAGTAAAAATATCTTTTTCTCTTCTCAATAACCTTTCGGATTCATCCCTATGCTTCCAACAGTCATCGTTCAAATGTTCATGATCACCATTATCCTCAATTAACCTATGTGGAAGGCACATCTGTCTACCACTGTTCTAGGCTTGTTATTCTCTCTGAATGAATTCTAAATTCTACAGCAGATGAAACTCTGGTCTTATTTTTGTTTGTTTATTTGTTTGTTTGTTTTTAATTGTTTGTTTTTTGAGACAGAGTCTCACTATATAGTTCATGTTGGCCTTGAACTATACTATGTAGCACAGGTTGGTTTTGAACTTGCGCTGATTCACCTGATTCAGCTTCCTCAAGTGGTGGGATTACAGGTGTGTGCCACTACATTCAGCTGGTCTCTGTTTTCAGTAATATATTTATCTTTGCTTTATCTTTCTATGTCATGGTACTTATCTTACTTGTGTTCTAATCACTCCAGAAATTTTCAATATACTTCACTCAGCACACATAAGAACTCAATTAAATCAAAGTATATGAGGGTAGAGCCTAAAATTTGATGCTTTTATAAGTCATCTTAGGGGACTCAAATATTGAGCCATTGTTAGGTTCATTTATTTCTATATCCTCAAATTCTTCTTCTGAGCTAATAATTCATGTGTTTGTACATATGTATATACGTATGTGTAAGCATCTTCTTTTCTGAAGTCCAAGTGCATATATGCAGGTACTTGAAGATTTTAACTTGTACGTGTTAGACAAACAAAACTCAATATATACAAAACTAAACACTTGACTTACCCTCCAAAATTATTATGACATTAAAGCAGGGAAGGTCTGAGTCTGCATCATATATAGTCTGTACCTTGAGCAAATTACTTACATTTTAGCTGAGATGAATGTCGTGATGCACGTATAAAGTTCTTAGTGTGAAGCATAGTCCCCTTGACATAAAGAACTGACAATTGTTCCTATTAACAGAGTGGAAGTGTTGCATGTAAATACTAAACTTTATCATTCCCAATAACCAATGCCTAACTTGGTGCACTACGAATACTCAAACACTTATTTAGTGGTTATACTTCTATATCTAAAGGTATCAAAATTCAAAGAAGGACTCAATAGTGAAAAGAGCTGGATAAGTAAATATAACACATTATAAATGACAAGCAGGAGAGTCATCTCCTCATAGAAGATTGTAGGCTGTTGCTGATGGACCAACTTCCATATCTTTTGGCACCATGAACCTTGAAGGGGTAGCATATTTTGTTATGATATTGTTAAGGTCCTAATCAGGACATTGCTTATAGATATGTTCCTGTGTGTGTATATACATGAGTATACAGTTGAGAGTCTTCCACGGACCTTTTAATTCAGTCCTTCCATGAACATTATGAAGTCTATCATCTTATAATTTCCATTTTACAGATGGAAATAAAGTTCATAAAATTACATTATTTATGCAAAGTAACAATCTAAAATCACAATTTCAAATGGGAAGAAGGAATGAAATGAAATCAGACACTTTTCAAAGGAAAAAGTACAAGTGGCCAATAATTATGTAGAAAAATATTTACCATCTTTTGGCACCAAGTAGATTCAAATCAAAACTACACTTAAATTCTGTCTTAACCTAGTAAGAATGCTTATCATCAAGAATGCAAAAAATAATAAATGCTGGATAGGATGCAGAGAAAAAGGAGCACTTACATACTGGTAGTGAGAATGTAAATTATTACTGTCACTAGGAAAATAAAAATGGAGGTTTCTCAAAAAGACAAAATAAAGCTAAACTAAAACTAGAGCTACCTTATGATCCATCTATACCACTCCTTGATACATACTTAAGTAAATATCGGCATAGTACTGTATAAAAATAGTTGATACCGATGTTTATTGTGGCACTATTATTCACAATAGTCATGTTATAGAATCAGTCTATGTGCCCATTAATGAGTAACTGGACAAGGACATTTACACATGTACATATATAAAGAATATCATGTTGTTCACAGAAAAATGAATGGAACTGGGAATCATCATGTTATGAAAAATAAACCAGACTCAGAAAGACAGTGTTGCATGTTGTGTCTCATGTGAGATCTAGAAGAACAAGAAGAAGGAAAAATAAAATATGTCATGAAAGTAGGAGACTATTAGATTGGAAAAAAGGGTACAGTGGGGGGTGCTAATAAAAGTAATGGGGTGCACATGATGAAAGCTTATTATATGCATGTAGGACATATCAGTGAAACACATTATACTTTATAATTAATATGTATTAATAAAAAGACTACTGCATGAATCATATAGATATAAAATGCTAAAATATTCCCACTCTGATACTATATAATTAATGTAAAAGTTTTAATGAGAAAATTTGAAATTTAATAATCCATAACAACTGATCTTAACCTACATAATATAGTAAGTGAAGAATGAGAAGAAATGAAAGAATCCTGGGAATAAAATAGGAAGACTGAAGTTTTATCTAATGTCAACACCAATCTGTGGTTATGAATAAGTTCAGTATATACACCTGCGTTATTATCTATGTGTATGAGCCTGTGCTAATAACCTTATCTAAAGTAAAGTTTCTTCTTCTGACTTGAAGAAAAACACAGAGATTTTTTCTTTTCTTTTGATTAATCCCTAATCAGCAGCCAGATCGTCTGGGAAAAAGAGGCAAAATGGATAGCCACCACTTCTTTAAAATAAATGCCTCTTTGAACGTTAGAAGTCACTCAAATGCTCTTAATCATCTCATAGAGGCTTTGTTTGTATAGTTTGGATTAAAACTTGCACTTTTAAAAGGAGATTGGCATTCAACCTAAGTAATCATTTGTATACTGTTAATGTCCTGGGTTTGTCTTTCTTTATTTAGGAGACTATATTTTGCATGTAGAATCCCTGTTCAAGGATTTGTCTAAATTGACTGTGTTACAAAAGATGACACCAAAAGGATTTGTTCAAAATTAGCTATGTCTTCTGGGGCAGAGAAAATTATGCACTAGTCTCAGAGATCATTGGCCACACTCTTTATCAGCACTTACACTCTAGTTGTTTGTAGCCACAGCTATATGTTTAGCCAGAAAACTGAACAAAGAGGCCATGATTTTAATAATTTACCCTTTCTTTCCTGTCCTCACTGTTCTGAATATTGTGGGAAGGGATGGCTGTGGGCCTAAATAATGACACCTCTTTTCAACATTGAGGAGTTAATATCTGCACCTGATAGATTCTGCCTCTCCTTGCTGCTGACCTACCCAACTCAGCTGCCCCTCTTCACTGACCTCACCTTCCATTTGCCCATCCTCAGCAGCTGTGTTAGTCTGCTTTCATCATAGTTTCCTGGCTTATTTCTGACTCACAGTAGAAAACCTCTTATCTTTAGCTAGACAGTTTTCACTATCACTTTCCGCTGGTCTAAGTTTTCAGAACAAGTTATCAACATCTGAACCAAATGGAGAACAGAGCAAGTGCATTCATAAGCACTAAAAAATATGACATTTCAGGATTAGTATCTTAGAAGGAGTCATCAGATGATGAGGAAACTTGTCATTGAAACTGTTATATGTAAAAGGACTTCTATTCTGATTCTTGAAGCATTCAATGCAGAAGAGAGATTTTAAAACCTGTATAGATTCTCTTTCATTCTTTGATATTCTGTGGTAGTGCTGAAATCATTTTCCTATTTTGCCAATTTTCTTTAGTTTTTCGGACTCAAATCATTGGAAATTTTATTGTTGTTTGCTTGTTAATTTTTTTGTTTACAAATAATGGACCTTATTCTCATTCTCTTTTTGTTTGGGAATAGTTTGAACTTTATGGAAAAATGAGCAGATTGAGAAAAGTCCCAATACACAATTTCCACTGTCAATTCTGCTATTAGTCTTACATTAATGTATGTATTTGCCTAAATTAATGAACCACTCTTGATACTTATTATTGATTAAATATGTCACTTAAATTCAAGTTCATTCTATTGTTTAAAGGGGTCAAAAGTTTTTGACAACTGTATAATTGTGTGCATCAGTATGGAAGTATTTTCTTGTCCTAAAAATCAACTGTGCTCCATCTATCAGCCCTCTCCATTAGCCACTGATCTCACAACTGCCTCTACAGACATCACAATTCCCAAAATGTTACATAGATTAAATCATATAATATACTATAATATATAAAGAATCACATCATAGACATGTAATATATAAAAACTAGGTCCTTCTCCTCAGTAATACACTCTTAAGTATCCTCTGTATGCTTGATGTCTTGATAACTTAATCGTATCAATGAATATTTTATTGTATAGATGTCCCACAATATTTTATTCATTGAAGGATATCTGCCTTCTTCCAATTTCTCAGGAGTAGGAATAAATCTGCTATATAATATTCATGTGCAAAAATTTTTGTGGACATGTTTTCAAATCAGTTGTTAAATATATAGGAGTAGAGTAGTTGGTTGCATTTTAAGATTATCTTCAGATTTGTAAGAAACTGAACGGTCTTCCACAGTGGCTGTACAATTTTGCGTTCCCATTAGTAATGCATAAGAGTTTCTGTTGTTCCACATTGTCACTACCCTTCCATATTATCAGTCCTGCCTGTATGTGTGTGTGTGTGTGTGTGCGCACGTGCGTGCACCATTCTAATGGCTGCACAGTACTACCTCATTTAAACTTGAAATTTCTTTATGGCAAATAATGTTACCTTTTCACATGGCTATCTGTCTTCTATACATCTTCCTTTGATGTATCTTCCTTTTCATCTTCTGTATATATTCCTGTTCACATCTTTTGCACACTTTTACATTATGCTTTTTACTTTTTGTGTTTCAAATATTCATTTTATATTTTTGAAGCAATTTATTTATCAAATATGCTTTCCAACAATTTTTCTTTATTCTTTGATTTGTCATTTTACCCCCTTAATGGTATTTTTTCAGGCAAGAAATTTTTAATTTTAATAAACAACTGTTTTCTTTTCTTTGATACTTTTAGCTTTTGCATCTATATTTTATCTCCAAACCCAAAGATATGTGTGCTTTCTACTGTATTGCATTCTATAAACTTATCCTTAGTTTATGATGCAACTTTTATTCATTTCTGGGAAAGTTTTAAGCTCTTATTTTTAATTTTACATATCAGTATTCAGTTTTTCTAACCTTATTCATTGAAAAGATTGTCCTTTCTCCACTAAGTTGCTTTTAAGATTGTCCCTCTCTTCTTTAATGTTCTGTTTTCTTTTTTCTCCTTTTTTATAACCTTCGCATTCTAGTTTGGGAAGATTCTATTATGGTACCTTGAATCTCACTGATTCTTTACTAGGTGATTTCTACTACAAGGAATTCTTCAAATCTATGTTGTTATTTTTGGCATTTCTTCTTAACCCTCCATCTCTGCTGATATTACCCATGTATCTCTACCATGCTGTCTTGGTTTTCCTTTAGAATTCTTAGCACGTTTGTCACAGTCATTTTAAGTGTCCAACATGGTGACCCCAAAATCTGTGTGAAATCTGAGTTTGGTTCTGTTGCTCATGTTGTCTCATCAGATTATGTATTTTTTCTTTAACTATGGTCTGGAACACTTTGCAGAAAGTGAGCCATGATATATTCAGTAATATAAACTCATGCAATTAGTTTTTTTTTTAATTTAAGTTTTAGATTAGTCTGGGTAAAAGTTGACTGTGTTTAGTATTTGCTGTAGCTATTGATACCAAAGGTTGCAGTTTCCTTTCATTTTTCTCCCTTGTTTCTTCCTTTCCTCCTTTTTTCTTCTCTTCTTTCCTATTTTCTCCCTCTGTCAGAAAGGAAGATGACTTTTCTCTGATCATTGTCATAAAAATCTGGTAGACTTTTTATGGTAAACTCTTTGGCAGTAACTGTCTCTAATATTGGGCTGCAAGGATTTTTTAGCTTTCACACAAGTCTACATGTCTACACCAGAAATTTGTCAAAATTGCGTTACATGCACCATTACTTTCTGGTCTTGAAATGTCTGCTATAGGTCAGAAAATATTGGCTGTCGTTTTCTGTATTCATCTGCCTTTCCAGGTTTAGAGTAGTAGTGTTACCTTGACTTAAATCTGTGATGAATCTAAGAAAAGCCATTGAATTTCATTTCGCTCATTATTTTTCTTTCTTGTTGTAAAGAAAGGTGAAATGACTTTAAAGCTCTTATACATTGAAACTGAAATCAGTAGGCCCCTCTTATATCTCAATACCTACCTTGAATCATTCGTTCATTCAGATTTATTATGCTGCTGCAGCATGTGTGGGCAATTACCATCTCATGATTACATACTGACATTAGACAAGGTCTTAATTCTCTTAGGACCTAATTTCTACTTGAAATCAATGCAGGAAGAAAGAAATAAGCAATTTTTTTTCAGAAAGATGATGTTTATTTAACAAAAAAATACTATGAAAACTGCTGATTTTGTGGAATCAATATTCATTTAGGTAGCACAGTCTTGGAAGAAGTGTTTTAAACTGTGTACTCAGATGATAACAGAAAAGTTGTGAGCTGTGGAATGATCTATGGAAAAAACATTACAAGGAGAATTAATTTCAAATATGTGGGTGTTATCATTGGAACTCACAGAATGATTTTCAAAAGACAGAAAACAGCATCATGATTGAAATATATTGAGCATAGGCGGTTCTGTTGTGACATATATCCAGAAAGGAGACAAGCAATGCAAATTATGTCAATTCTTGCAGTTCACTGCAGAACTTGGAATTCTATTCTAAGCCACTTGCAATGTCTTTGTAGTAGGCAGACATTTCATATTCTGTGATTCTTTTTTATGTCTGTGGAGAATGGACAAGAGTCATTCCATTTTGATCCACATAGGGCTAAAACACTACTTGAGGAATTAAAAGAGCTTGCAATTGTGTGAATAAATCCTGCTTTGGAGGCTGGGGCATTAGCTTTCCTAGAGTGAAGCTATTGTATCTTTAGCTACACAATCTCCCCTCACCCTAGTACATAGTCTCTGCTGAGGCTCAGTTAAAAAAAAAAA
>RJWT010017018.1:0-19553 GCA_004365215.1 Cuniculus paca | reverse complement strand
CAATTCAACAGTTGTAAGATGATTCAAAGAAACATAATTTAAGAATTAAAAATGTGAGTGAAGGGCCAGAGATCTAGCTCAGCGGCCTAAGTGCCTGCCTAGCAAGCGCAAGGTCATGAGTTCAATCCC
Source organism: Cuniculus paca (assembly GCA_004365215.1). NCBI lineage: Eukaryota > Metazoa > Chordata > Mammalia > Rodentia > Cuniculidae > Cuniculus > Cuniculus paca. Next base: position 19,424 of record RJWT010017018.1, on the reverse strand, counting down.
CAGTGCGGCCAAAAAAAAAAAAATGTGAGTGAAAAAGCAGGGGTCAAGACAAATGACATCAGGACCTTATTTACAGAAATAATTTCAGAGAACTTCCCAAGTATGGGAAAAGGAAGTGACATTCAAATAAGTGAGGCATATAGAACTCCAGCTAGCCATAACCAAAACAAATCTGCACCAGACATATAATAATCAAGATCCCAGAAATTAAACACAAGAACAGAATATAAAAAGCTGTTAGAGAAAAGAAATAGATCACCTATAAAGGAAAATCCATCAGAATCATGGCAGACTTCTCAACACAAACCATCAAGTCAAGAAGAGGCTGGAGTGAAGTATTGCAAGTCTTGAAAGAAAACAATTTCCAAGCCAGACTGATGTACCCTACAACACTTTCTTTCAAAATTAATGGAGAACCAAGATACTTCCATGACAAAGAACAACTCAACCAATTCATGACCACCAAACCAACCTTACAAAGAGTATTAAAGGACATTCTAGAGAGAGATAAAAAAGACCATGGTCTCAGGAACAACGGCAGAGGGGGACCATCAAGTGGGGCCAGTCGATTGAATGGAGAGGAAAAATAGGGAATCACTGGCAGGAAAATAGCATGGCAGAGACAATACAGTGCAAGAGGGCCTCAATGCACCAATAGAAAGAAACACAGGCCGAGTGGATCAGGAGACAGGATCCATCAATATGCTCTATACAAGGAACACATTTAACTAGAAAGAAAATTCATAGACTGAAAGTCAAAGGAGAGACAACAATGCCCTAGGTGACAAAGAGCAAAAAAAAAAAAAAGTAGCAGTAGCTTACCCATCAACTGCAGAATGGATAAGAAAGACATGGCATTTTATGTGGTGGAAACTTATTCAGCTATAAAGGAAAATAATCTCAAGGCTCTTGTAGGTGGATAGAGGCAACTTGAGATCATGCTCATGGATGAAATGGTTCAGAGTCACATAGGGGAATTTCAGGTTATACAACAAACTGAAGGAGTTAGTGGGATCCAAAATGCACAATACATATTGAGGAAAGCCAAAGGGGAGGAATTATCTAAAAAGAGAAGGAAGCGACAACTGTTAATCTATTATCATGATTTGAAAGTCATATGGTCTTCATTGTTCTGATTAATTTTATTTTATTCTGATTTGTTTGATTTTATACTTGATGGCACGGACAGCTATTTTAAAGACAACAAAATATTGTTGTCTTATGTAATTGCAGCCATTGAGGATGTCCAATTATCTTGTTTCGAAACCCTGTATTGATTTCATTGTTTTGTTTTGATTGATTTTACTCTATTCTGTGCTGTTTGATCATAATATGATGAAGGTGTAGGGAACTATTCTCAAGATAACAAACATTATGGTAGCCACTGCTGTTTTACTAGTATGTTGAAGTTCTGTATTATTTACATTGTTCTGCTTTGTTTTGTTTTGTTTTGTTTTGTTTTGTTTTAGTTTTTGTTTTTTTGCTGGTTTTATTCTGTTCTATTTTGTTTGATTTTACTTATCCCTGATGGTATGGGCAGTTATATTGCAGATAACAAGAGGCATTATGGTAGCCATTATTGATTGCTTTTTAACCTGTTTAGAAGTCATGTACCATGTTCATTGTTTTGTTGTGATTGACTCTACTCTGTTTTATTTTATTTGGTTGTATTCTTTTCAAAATAAAAATATAAAATAAAATAATACTATCTACTATGCACAGGTATACATTACTTCCACAGTAAAAGTGGTACAGTGTAATAGAATGTATATGTATCAGTATTTGCCTTATGGGGCACTCTATGACAGGGTGAGGAAAGTAAATTAGGAGGTGAAAAAAAGACATAAAAATTCAAATTTGTTCATTTTAAGTGTTGTTTGTTCAGTTTAAGTGTTGAGTATCTGAATGATTGGAAAACTTCAGAATCAATTTTAAAAGATATTGATACAGTTATGCTACATATAAAGTAAGTAATAATTCTTCTTATTCCAAAATTGCTTTAGAGTTTACAAGATCTTCCACCTGTATTGTATCCTCCAAATAATTCTAAGGTAGGCAGGGGAAACACTACCACCCTTGAAGATACTAAAGTTTTAGTGGCTTGGGTGCTAGTGACTTTCCCAAGAATGCACAGCCAGGAAAAGGTTAAGTCAGGACTCAGACACAGGCTCCAAATATGATGCTTCTTCTGCCTATCATCCAACACCTTTCAAGACATCTTTACTTCTAATAAGCATTTCAGGGCCTTTTATTGTATGGTCCTTGGAGCATTTTGCCAATTATAGCTATGATTTTTCATCTGTCAGACTGGGAAACTGACACACATATAACTTTTTTTTTTTTTTTGCAGCACCGGGGATTGAACTCATGACCTCGCACTTGCCAGGCAGGCACTTACTCCACTGAGCTAGATCCCTGACCCTTGTCTTTTTGAGACAGGGTCTAGCTATGTGATTCAGGCTGGCCTTGAGCTCACTTTGTAGCCCAGGCTGGTCTCGAACTCACAAGGATCCTCCTGTCTCTGCCTCCCAAGTGCTGGGATTACAGGTGTGCGCCACCACGCCCGGCTACAGCATTTTTTTTAATAGGTGATATATTTAAAAACACAGCAAAGCAGTGCTGAAACCTACACTGCCACCCATTAACTTTTGATTCATTTGCGATTTATTTTTTAGTGGTTATGAAATATCTAGGTTTTTAAAACTCAGATTTATAATAATGTATAATTCAATTCCTACAAATACTCTTAACATGGCACAATTTGTTCACTGCAAGATTATTTGTAACATTAAAAAGTAGAATTCTAAATGATTAACAATAGAACAAGGAACAGGCCATGTGGTTGATGAAGCTATTAATGGTTTATTCGTGAAGGTTATAACAATGGGTAAGAATGCTTACAGTCAAAGTCAAGACTTAGCCAGAAGGCATGTGTTTTGGTGTATGGCATTTATGGTCAGTGTCCATTTTGACTAGCTACTACCCATGCCTCCTGGGTTACTATCTGTGCTGTACTAGGTAAATATGTTTAAAATTATGCTAATAATGATGCCATTTTAAAAAGGAAAAAACAGAAGTTAAAGTATACTATGATTACAACTCACAGAGGTAAGTGCATACCTATATTTCTCCTAGCACATCTGCATATGTATATGTGTAAATGTATATGTACACATATATTTAGACATATATATATGATCATAATAGTATATTACAATGACTTGCCCTTTTGTATATAAAAACGAAATGTTTATATGCAGCAAAGGACTTAATTAAAATTTCTGGTGTTTCCCCTTCTACATTATGAATTCACACAATCTTATAGTGATTTTACAATTTGGAGACAGAATATTGGATACTTTATGATCCTGTCCCATCCTTTCACTGTGCTCCATGCTGCCCATGAGGGTGTGGTCTCTGGGAAGGCAGTAAAATGTGATGCACTGCTGAAAGAGGACACTCAATAGATCTACTTTGTCTTCAGTGATAAGATCAATGCGCTGCACTCATTTTATGCATTTCCATTTTGCTAAGGGTACTGCAAATTATACAGTGATATGGAAAGACGAAACTCTATCAGCCTCTTTTAATCAACTTCTGATCCTCTTATATCCCCAGTTCACTCATGTCTGTTTTTTCCTATTGAGGTATTATAGAAACCCCACACCTCTTCAAGGCTGAAAAAGCATGCTTAGTCCTCTCAGAAAGAGTCCAGTTTTATCACTTATAGATAAACCTTTAAAATCTTATAAATCATTGTGATAGTATTATAGTTTATTTTTATTAACCTTTCTAACCATGAGAATCCATCCATACAATTCAGAGAAATGGAATTGGAACACTAAAAACGAGGTCCAGGTTTCCTGTTATAGACCTGTAAATGCTCAGGATACATTTTAATTCATCAGCAGAGGCAGCATCAGCTAAAGCTACCATCTGTCCCACTTAACATGCAGAAAGGCACTATTTTAATGTAACTTACATCTTGTGTTAACAGCTTTTTTTTTCCTTCTTGTTTTGAAGTGACTGGTTTCTTAACAAATTGTAGACTCAAAATATAAGCGAAAACAAAGGGTTATAAACCATGAAGCAGAATCATATATAAAACAGAATACTTCACTTTGTAATAGTTAACATGTAAAATTCAGTCCAGCTCAACCATATTAAAAAATTTCAAGTTTTATAACTCTATAAAACAATTATATGAGCATAACATATAACACATGCTATGATGATAGGTAATTTGAATTATTCTCATGTACTACTTCTACTAAAATTTCAAGTAGTATCTCAGTATTTTGGCTTTTTGTCTGGTATCCTTACAGCTTTGCAGAAATCTCATTCAGCACTATCATTATAAAAGTATATTGGTTGTGAAATTGATTCCCAATATACTGTGTTGTGAGAGGGGTAACAGTTAACTGATTTAGGCAGTGGCAGGACTTGCTGTACTTAATAATGCACAAGACAGTGGCTGGGGATATAGCTCAGCAACACAAGCACCTGCCCGGTAAGCACAAGGTCTGGAGTTCGAGTTTTAGTACCAAAAAAAAATAACAATGCACAAGATAATGGTCTTTTAATTTGTTTATATTTCCAGTAAGAATATGAGTTCATACTATATTACAGGAAAGATAAGTAAAAGAATTGTATAGATTCACTTATGTTATTTTCAATACTTGAAAAGCATTTGCAAATTGAAGAGTAACCAAACAAATGAGTTCAGATATTTTGCAATAATGACAGCTCATGACAGAAATCCAGTTTAAAACTACTCTTCCTACGAATCTTACATATTCTCAATAACAAATTTATTTTCTATAAAATTGGTCTACAAAATGTAGTAATATTTTATTTTTTCTAATTTTGATAGTCACTAACCAATGAGTAATGTAAAAAAAAAAAAAAGTCAGGTTTGAACAACACCACATTAAGAAACAAAACTCCGACATCTGAGTATACCAATATTCACCACCTCCAGAGCCTTCCAAATAGAAAAATTGTTTTAGGCAATCATGGCTGATTTTTTCATCCAGCTTCCTCTTAAAATCTTTTTAACTGAGCACTGGGGAGTACAGGCTGGTAATAGTGCTCTATCCTTCTTTCCATTCCTACCAAAAGAAATTGGAAGGATTTAAAATGTTAAAAGATGTGGTGTCACCTGACCCCTTTTCAACTGAACTAGAGCAGATGATGGATATGGTAAATTCATTGGTGTGATTATTACACAATGTATACATATATTGAAATGTTATGATTTGTATCTAAAATGTCCCCCCACAAGTTTCATGCTCAGAGGTGGGACCTAGTCGGATGGGAGGGTTGCTGGGGGCGTGATTTCATAGGGTGTATTCTCATTACTGGCTCTGCCCTCCTTCTTTGCTTCTTGGTTGCCATGCAATGAAGAGCTGTCCTCCACCAGGCCACTGGTACCTTAGAGTCAGCGGAAACTGAATCCTCTGAAAACTGTTAGCCAAAACAAATCCCTCCTTTAAACTGTAGGTATTGGTATCAGTATTTTGCCCCAGCAATGGTTAAATGACTAATGCAGAAAAGTAATACCAAGAGTGGGGTCATTTTTGTACTGGTATCCAACCATGTGGTTGAGAAACCTTTAGAAATGGTTTGAAGGAGGCATGTGCAAGGTTTGGAGATGCTGGCTAGAGAAGCCCTAGAATTCTGTAAGCTGAGCTTGATGAGAAATTCTGGTTGGAGCTCAGAGGACCAGAGTGCTGACAGGAAGCAGATGAATAAGGCTAGGCTCAGAAAGTTTCAGTTAGGGACAAGGACTTCATTGACAGTGAAGTCCTTTTGCAAGGACTAGATGCCACATGTGTTATACACTGACAGAAAATTTGTTATCATTTTGCCAATGTTCTTACACTAGATGAGAGACTGAGATTAAGTGTGGTGGACAAAATAATCTGGCAGAAGAAATTTCAAAGCTGTAGCATGGGTACTACTGGTTGCTTTTAGCCAGATTTACAGTAATAATCAGGATCAAAAAGCAGATGTGAAAAGTTTGCAAACTTGATGCAAAGGAAAACTTGGTTGCTACAAAGATTAATATCAATAAGAAGTCAAACATTCTGCATCAGAACAATAGGAAAAATGCCTTGAAACACCTCAGAAATCAGCAGGACTCTACCCTCCACTGGCTCAAGAGTGCAAAATTGTACTGTTCACAGGCTCAAGACCCTACCCTTCACTAGCTCTTTTCCTCAATTTGTGATGTCTGTTTGAGAATGAGAACCTAGGAAATCAGTCCTCTGGGATTCATTCACTGTGCTCTGCTATCTGGACACTCAGACCTCTGATCAAAGGGGCCATGGTTACTGCTCAAGCTGGTACAGACCTTAGCATCATCCGTGTGGTGCTTGTTTTTCAGGAAGGTAGAGTGCAAGAGTTATGGGGCCATAAAGGCTTCCATCTAGATTTTAGAGGAAGGCCTGAGAGGCCAGGTAGTGTACCCCTCAGAGGCCAGTGCATAAAGCTATGAGAATGAAGCTAAAAATATAATAGCCCACCAAGTAGGAGATTCCAGGAACATGGAATCTTTAGCTAAGAAAAGTTGCAGGCAGTGAATAGAGCCAGACCAGGAAAGATGCTATCTGGGTTGTAACAGGCAAAACCTTAAGATTGGGGCAGGGCTGCACAAGCCCTCTGTAGCTGAGATATCACCACATCTTGCCCTAGGTACTAGACATGAAACTATAGGATTTAATGTTTGTTGTGCTTGGTTTGGGTCTTGCTTTGATCCAATTTCTGTCTATACTGCTTTTTTTTTTTTTTTGGAACGGGAATGTTTACTCTATGTCATGGTATGTGGAAAATATTTGAGTTTCTTTTTGTTTTTTACAATAGTACACATCTAAGAGTTTCTCTTGAGAGCAGACTTTGGCATTGGACTTTTCAGCAATGCTGGAACGGTTGATACTTTGGTGACTCTTAGAGACGGACCAAATACATTTTGCATAATGATATGGACATGAACCTTTTGGAGGCCATGGTGGAATGCTGTAATTTAGATCTAAAATGTTTCCCCTAAACCTCTCACAGACAGAGGTGGGGTCTGGCTGGATGTGGTGGGTCACTGGGGCATGATTTTGAGGGTATACTGTGCCTCAGGCTCTTCTCTTCTCTCTACCTCCTAGCCACCATATCTTTTTCTCTTTCAGGCCCCTCTGTCTTGTGTTTTCTGCCTTGGTGCCAATTAAGCATTGACTAAATCCTCTGAAAACTGTGAACCAAAATGCACCTCTTGTCCTTTAAGTTGCAGGTATCACGGTGCTAGTGACTGGAAAGTGACAAATACATAAACCGTTGCACTGTGTCCCATAAATATGTCCAGTTGTTGTGTCAAATAAAAATACGAGAAAGAAAAGACAGAAGATGAGCACTGGAGAGGAGTAGAGGAGGGAAGAGCAGGATACCAGAGATCACTCAGCAAGTACAAACAGGAGAACCAGAGAAGAGGCAGAGAGGGACTGAGCCTATGGTATACCAAGCAGGACCAGTGGCTACTGGGTTGCCACCTATAGAGATAACTCCACTGCCAGGCATTCCTCCCTTTCTGGAGACGATAGCAAACAATGGAAAACAGCTGTGATGGAAGGGTCTCTGGGCAGCCTGTAAAGTATTTGAAGCTCTAACATTGTATGAGAAGAGGTAGAAAGGTTGAGAGATGGTAACAGAGGTCAGGCTGTACCCAGAATTCAGAAGGGGAGAGTGGAATTTGCTAAGTTGTTTCCAATTTATGTATTAGTAGATGGCTAGTTAAAAATGATAGTTAATTCTCTCAGGTGAGTACTTCTTTCCAGCTACTGGGGTTTTCTCAGGCTGTTAGCAGGTTAATGACAATGATGTGCTGATTGCCCTGTCTTGTCTCCACGGCAATTCAGAGTACTGAACTCAGGTGTCAGGACCCACCAGAACTTCTGCTTTTGTCAAAATCTTGCAGACATACAGATAAAGACCTGGGGATCACTGATACAGATAGCATTATGCAATCCTTCTGTGATGACATACAGTGTGTAAACCTAAAGTTCAGAGGGGTTAGGGCTTTTAGATCACACAAAAATTTGATGTATTCTCTTCACACGCTCAGCTACCCAGATAAGAAATCTGAAGAACTGTTTACCATACTACTTTTAGGAACTCCTTTATATCTATGCAAGACAGTCTTTAGAATGGCACCCAAAGGTCCCCACTTCCTGTTATGCTCTTGTGTGAACCCTCTCTTAAGAGACTGGGCTGGACTTATCAGAGCTCCTAACAAAAATAGAACACAGTAGAATGCTGAGATAACTACTCTGAAATAAGTCTAAGGAAGAGTGTGCTCTCCATCTTGGGGACTCTCTTTCTGATTTAATTCTTAGGGAAACCAGCTGCCATGTCGTGAGGCATCCCTGTGGAAGGGTCCATGTAGTTGAGAAAGGTTTCCGGCAAGCAGGAAATGAGAAACTGAGGAGGCTGTCAGTCCAAAACCTACCACGGAACTAAATTCTGCCAACAGAAATATGAGCAAGTTTAAAAGTGGACCTTTTGTCAATGCAGACTGCATAAGATTACTGCCCTGCCTGACAGTTTGTCTGCAATCTAATGAAAGAGTCTGAGTCAAAGACAACCAGCTACACTATACCAGGATTCATCACCCTAAAAACTGTATGAGATAGCAAATGATTATTTTTTAAGAAACTAAGTTATTAGATCATTTTTTTCAGTGCTAGAGGTCAAACCCAAGGTTTTGCACGTTAGGCAAGTGCTGGGCTACAACCAAGCCCAAGTTTTTGGGTATACTGAAACTTTGCAGTAGATGCTAAGGGATTTTTCCAAGTCACACACTTATCAGCCTCCTAAGTCCATCAGATATTTTCCCTCCATATATTGAGCATTCCAGATTATTTTTAATAGAAGAATCTTTTTAACATACTTATAAGAAAATTCACTGTATTCTAACTGGTCAGAAGAAAGATCTTATTATGGTGAGTTTCAGAAGTATTTTTGAAGGCAACTGATTGGAAAACGAATCATTACTATAAATTTAAGCTTAGGGCTATGAGCACTGTACATACAAAGTCTCAAATACTATATGATCAGGAATAAAGGAAGTATCTGATTTCAGCTTTGGAGTCTGACAGGTACCTGTGAATACAGAAATTATACACGATCAAGTAGCTAGAGGTTTTCATTCTATAAACTATTGTTTTCTAAGGAGAGAAAGTGACATGTGGATATTGCAAGGTGCCGACCACTAATTTAGCCTAATATACATCATAGCCTTGGTACATGAACATTAGCTCTTTCTGAATGTACTTCATTGATGGTTAATGAGTATGTCTTAGAATCAACAGCACAGCAGATTTGGCTTTGACCCTGAGACTTTTAGCCTTTATCTGAATTTCTTTTACATATAAAGCGTATTATCATCACCTTGCTAAACAAGAATATTTGCAAGCATATTTGCTACTGGCTAGTCCTTGGTTTGATATGCCACTGGATTTTTCCCACCATGATTGAAAACTTGACTGCCACAACAATAATTACTCAAAAGTATATTTGTTCATTCATTCACTAAACAAACACATTTTGCATACACACTAGATCCTATATTGTGTTAAGCACATTGTACAAATTATCTTTTACCTTTAAAACAATCCTGCAACATGGACATTACTGTGTTTCCCTTGGCATGGGCAGAAGACCAGTGAGCTCAAGGCAATCCTCTCTACTCAATTTCACCAAGAAACATGTACATTACAGACCAAATGTTGTTAGGCTTCATTCTGACTGTTAGTCATATTTGCATAAGTAGTAAGTAGCCTTTTTATTTGGGTAATTTATTTGTCTCAGGTTCCAAGTAATAGTTTACTCCTTCCATGTTTACAAATACTAGTGAGAAGGTCTGATTTGGGGTTAGAAAATGGCAAACATTGTATCATTCTAAAACAATGCTGGCAGTTGCTAATGTGCAGTGCATGAGAATCTATAATACCAATTCCTTGGTTATTTTTCTTCAAAATATCTGTTTGAAGAGCTAAAATCTTTGGATCAAGACATGAGAGCAAAATCTGATTTAAATTATAGTGACTGCATCTCAAGACTTAATTTGTTTTTCAAATAATCTTGCTTTAACTTGAACAAGAAGCATGCCTTGTGTAGGTATCAGTATTATAAATACGAGATGTAATTTCCCAATTTTTAAAGTTCAGGTGCACCCAGAATATTTGCATCTTGAATTGTACACTCCAATCAGGGCAGAGCAAACTCAGAGGTGATATTTCTTTATTACAAAGGTGTTGGCACTCCTACAGAAAGGCAAAGATTATTTGGCACTTTGAGAATAAATTTATATAAAAAGTATTCTATATTGAAACAAGGCACATAACGAACCACTACCAAAAGGGTTTGATAATAAATGCAGAAGCAAGAGTTCATAAGACAGTAGGAGGAACAGCAGGTAAGAGTTTTGCCTTGAGTCAGACACAAGTTGTTACTTGAGGAAATAACTTAAATTCAGGCATTTTTACCATTTCAAGGCATGTTTTACATACTACATGAGTTGGCTTTCTTTCCAAAACTATTTATGTTGTTCATGCTTGTTATTATAATTATTCAATTTAACTGACATATACTACTGAAATATAGGTGCGCAAAGATATTTGTATGAAGAGGTTGAGTGCTTTAGAAATATGTAACACAGGCAAGTTGCAGGAAAAAATTTCTGAGACTCTTATAAGTTTGTAAGGTAGCATAGGTGAATAGTGTAACACATTTCTTGGATGTGTGTGAGTATTTTCTATTCACAGTACTTCAAACATGTCATTACAAGCTTCCTCAGCTAAAAAGAAACCTGAAATGGAAATTATAAATGACCTTGGTCTCACAGTGTTTACACAGTCACATTTATACATTTTAAGTTAAAATAAAACACTTAAGATAATGTAAGTTCTATCCTTTTTTATAATGCTTTTCTACAGTTGCGACAGCAATTATTATTCTTATGGCTATTCTGTGTAATCGTTGATAAAAATTGACAGCCTAACCATCAAGAGCAACTTAATAAACAGTGCTATTTTAAAGCCATTCAGTAACCTCCAAGGACGCAAGCCAAGAGAAACAGATATTCTTCCAAAATTATTTCTCTTAAATGTGTTCTTTACCAGGAAAGCTCTAATATGTTGACCAGGATAGACAGTAAAGAGTGATCCCACTTCTGTAATATGAGGCTCCTAGTCTCCTAGTATTTATACTTGACATAATCTCCTTACTTTGAGCACAGGTAGAATCTGTGACTTGCTTAAAACCAACAGAACATAGAAAAGCTGATGGAATATCACTCCCATGGTTAGAGATATATATATATATACACACATACATATATGATTGGAATGAGATATTTCTTTCACTAACTTCTAAAAGGAAGAGGTTATGGAAGCCCATGTGGCAAGGAACTGTGTGTGGGTAACCCCTAAGAACCACCAAGGGTGCTAGGAGCTGAAGTCCTCCAAATGACAATAAACTAAAACCTGGGACCCTCGGTTGTATAACCACAAACGAACCAATCCTACCAACAAGCTAAATGAGCGTGGAAAAGATTTTTTCCCAGTTGAGACAACAGATGAGGATGCAAACAGTCACAGCTTGAGGGCAGCTTTCAGAGGCCCCAAGACACCATGCTCAGACTTTTGCCATAGGGAACCAAGGTATGATGTGTGTTGTTTTAAGTTACTGAGTTTGTGTAACTTGGTACACCAGGAAGTTAATACGCTTACTTTTCCATAGTTAAATCTGTTTTCTTTCCCTCACACTGGACTGTGAACTACTCTAAATACAAAAAGACTGTCTTGATTTACTTTCCCTCTGCCATTTACTACATTGGTCCGACACACAGACAATCAGTAAGTGAATAAAAAGTTCAGTAAACGGTTGAATGAATAGAGTGCTTCACTATTCCAGTACACACACCAATCACCATTGACACGTTGCTTTTGGCCTCTTACAGCTCTTGGTTAATCAACATGCTAAGAAAACTGTACCTATTTTGTTTTCTAAGTAATTTATCTTCATTAAAATGAAGCTGCAGTCCTATTTTCCAGTCATACTGTTTGATTAGCTCCTTCTGGAATATTTTGTGGAATTCTCAGTGGTTTTTTTACTAGCCTACAGAATTTTGTGTCATCAGCTACTTCAACAAGCTAGCTATTTCTTTCCAACTAATTACTTCATATGCTAATTATCAATTCCTGAGGCACCCCATTAGCTTGTATAAGGAAATTTTGTATAAATTTCCTTTCTCTGAACCAATTTAAATTCATGTAAGAACTTAGTTTCTTATTCTGTAACTAGCAATAATAGTCATATTTAGACCTTTAAATGTTCAAAGAACTTTATACCAATTATCTTATCTGTGTGCTACCCAGTGGTGACTAGTTACATAAGCCCCATTTGTTGATTTAAAAAAATAAAGGCACAAAATATTTTGAGAGTTATTATGGATTATGAACGCCTTGTTAAAGATTGAGAATACATGAAGTACTGTATTTAAAAAAAAAGAGTGAAGACAGATCTGCTTGTCTGTCTTATCAAATTGTGGGTTTCCCATAGGTTTACCTATGTTTTTTCCATTTGACTTTTCTGACTTGCATTTCTACACACAAAGCTGAGCATAACAAGCCTTTATCGTCTCACACCTAGAAAAAGACAACAGCTTTCTGTTTGTCTAGGTGTCTGTGGCTTATCCCAACCCTTATGTAGCCAACATGGGACTTACAGAATGCCTTGCTACGCTCTATTTTACTGCTGCTGGGGCCCCTAAGGTGAATTTTCTCTGCTTGTTATTCAAGGTACAACCATGTTGCTTTTGTTAAAGACCCTACGAGACATTTCACTCACCTTCCTGGCCAACCTAATACTCTTCGCTAATTTTCCTTCTTTCGTAGCCAGGAATTCTCTGCATGAACTAAGCTAATAAATAACTAATAAACTGCTGATCATCCCTTTAAGCAAAACTTTCTCTCCACCTGTTTTACTTGCCATCTTCTCAAGACAATGTTTCCACTGGGCTCCTGTCTGTCAACCTGACTTCTCTCCCTTTCTGCAAAAGAAGGTACAATAGTCACCGCATGATTAACTCTATCCTACCATCCTGATCTGACTGAGCCTTAGTGATTCAATCCTCATCAACCTGAACTTCTCCCATTTACTTGCATTTATTAACAGTTTTAGGTCTGTAGCATCAACATTATCTAGAAATTTAAAAGAAACACAATCTCAGCTCTACCCCAAACACACTGGGTCAGGCAATTGTTCCAACAAGCCCTATGCATTATTCTGATATACTCTAAAGCTTGGGAAGCTCTAATTTATAAGTGTGTGTAAATATATAAATAAATTTAAATACACAAACATATACATAGTTATCTAAATGATACGTCACTTAAAAAACTAGACAGATTCCCATTTAGACAGCAACCTGTTTTAGATAGTAGAAAGCATGTACTAAAATTTAAGTAGTATTATGACTGTTTTTATAACACCCATATAATAGTATTTTGCACATATTTTATACATGCTACATATTTGAATGCCATTCATCTTCTCATCTTTTTTTGCAATCTTGATTCATTACTATTCAATTATCTGACTTAAATGTTAATACTTTTCTACACAAACCTCATTGTCCTGTGCTCAGTGGGGTTATGCTTTTACAGGTCAACTCTGAGGGCCTCTGGGCTGCAGCTGCACTGGGCTTTCGAAATGTCCCAATGGCATCTCTAGGCTGTATCTCTTGTCTGGGATGTCTTTCAATGTTCCCTGCCTACCTAGATACTTCTCATGTATTCTTCAAGGCCATTTCTAGAAAGCTTCTCTGATCCCTCACTCCATCATAGTGAGATGCTCCTCTCTTGGGTAGCTTCTATCTAATCTAACTCTGCATGTCCATCCATCTATCTGTCCCACTACACTGTAAACACTTAAGGTGAGATTCTCCTTGTATTGCAATGTTTGTCAGATATGAGATTCTCATTCTATTGCAATGTTTGTCATATAGCTGGTGCTCAACATTTTTAGGCTGGAAAAAATAACTGGCCAAGTTTTGATGTTAAGTTTTCTGTGGCTCAATATCCTCAGGTAAACATGATTATAAGCTATTCCAACAATCTAGTTCACCATAAAATGCAATTCTTCTCTGTTGGTTAAAGGGGAAAGAGGAGACCCCTGAGAACTGCTTCTGTACTTTCCTAATTCCTAGTACCCACCAATACAGATTTTCATGAGCAGGTAGGTATCCAGTAATCCAGAAATGTAAGGCCAGATTTAGGGTAAGCTACAGCACAGACTTGGTTATATTTTCAAGGACAACCTGCTGACCACAGGACAATTTGTTTATTGCTGTCTCCCATGAGGAAGTTTCCTTGACTTCCCACCACATGGTTCCCTTTAAAAGCAAGCATGCTAGAATTTCTTCCTCCTATCTACCCATACTTTGGTACCTTTTCAGCAACCTCTCTCTACCCTGCCTACCCTTCCTCAGTCGATTCTGTATCTTAATTATTATGAAGAGGGCTACTCTGTAGCACATTAAAGTGATTATAAAATTTATTATGGGGCTGGGGATTTAGCTCAGCAGCATAAGTAACCTGCCTGGCAAGCTCAACATGGTTGAGTTCAATTCCTGGTACCAAAAAAAAAAAAAAAAGAAAGAAAGAAAGAAAAAAAAGTTTATGTATCCAAAAAATAACTAGAAGAGAGGAGGACAAAGTTTCCCAATGCAAAGAAATGTTAATTATTCTGACTTGATCATTACATGCTTCATGTATGTATTGAATTGTCACATTGTCCCTTATAATATGTGCCATTATCTGTCAATGAAAAATAACAGCAAAACTATAAGTGAAAATGAAAAAAATTAGGCAGACTGCCAGTAAACTTGCTCCACAGAAGAAAAAGGTCATTTTCTGTGGATGCTGCCTAATCACCTACCAGGGAACTGGAGCAGGCAGAGGTGAAAAACAAGCAAACAAACAAACAACCGCTTGAGTGGATCATCTTCCAGGCCAGTGAGCCCTCATAGCACTGCTAAGGACCAGGAACAATTTGTTCGGAACACTGCCCAACATTAGCAACTTGGTTTCCTACAAAAGGAAGACAATACAAAAATAGCTACAGTCTTCGGGACTAATTTCTGTTCTCCTTCACTACTCTGGCACACAGTCTGACAGGACGTGAGACTGCAGAGAAGCCAACCTCACCGCAAAGTCATGTTTGCATTGGCCACAAGTTTGTGAGCAGTGTCAAGAAATGCTGGGTGCTGGGAGTAGCCCTGAGATTCCTGAGCAGCGAGTCATCCCTGGGATGAAGATTGCCTTTGCCTTCGGGGGCACCAATCTCTGCATTGCTCATTCGTAACAGTCTGAAACTTCTAAACTTAATCTTTTTTCTTCATTTATTCCTAAATGAGGATCTTTGCATTTAAGAAACTGCTTATTCTGATGAAATCAGGAGAGATCTCATGCATATATTCATAAATAAATGAACTCTCTATGTTGATGAAGAAAGTTAAAACGAGTATTTAAAATGGTATCTGGGTACCAGTTCCCAGCTAATTTCTCGACCGTGAAAATACAGGATAAGAGCCAACACCAAGATCCATGACTGAAAACAGCCTAACGTTTGAACCAAATGTTTGAGGAAACAGTTGGTATTACAGGGCAGGTAATACTTAATAGACAAAAACCAACCTAGAAACACTGGCTGGTAGAGGGCCACAAGAAGGGGAAAAGAGTGACTCCTTTTCCCCCATGTATCCTCTATCTCAGAAACCCAGGATCTCTACCAAGCAAAAATTTAAGCACACAAAAATAAGGGAATCATGACACAAAATAACTAAGTGTAAGTATTGAAAGCAGACAAAACAAATATGAATCTAAATCATTCTGGTGCATATTTGCAACATTTTTTTGTATGATGTAAGAAAATACAGTGATTACCTAAGTATAGTAAAGAGGACAAGAAAATAAAAGGGGCCAGACGTGGTAGTGTACACCTGTAATCTACTGGGGAGGCTGAGGCAGGAGGATTACTGCAAGTTTGAGGCCAGCCTGGACTACACAGCAAGTTCAAGACCAGTCTGAACTATATAGTGACACCCTGTTTCAAAAAAAAGAAAAAAAGTAGAAGGGCAGTAAATACCTTGTCTCAAATTGGACTGATTCAATAAAAAATAGTAATCAATAGATATTAAATTTGATATTATATTAGATGTCACATTTAGGCAGAATTCAGTATTACAAGAAATATCTCAAATGGAGGAAAATAGATCATTTTGCCTAATGCTTTAGGACCACTGGCCAATGATTTATTATAAATTTAGTGTGTTGCTTTAGTATATCACCAACTTAATTCTAGATAGCTTTAAAGATTTAAATACAGTGACTGTACAGCAATAAAAGAAAACAGAAGTGTATGATGTATAAAATTTTCTGAGCATGACCTCAATGCAAAATTCAAGAAAAAAAACTGTTAATGAGTAACTCAAGGGCTTGAATAAATCTTTTTGTGCTGGAGTTTTCTCATGTGTAATACACAGGTACTAAAAGATCTTCCCTCAGAGTTGTCATGTGTGAACATGTATGTGAGCACAGGTTATGTAGTGTAGCACACATCAAGTACCTAGTAAAACACTGAGAACATAAGAAGTCCCCAGAAAATTAAAAGGGAGACACTAGAAGCAACTGCACTTCATATATTCATGAACATAAGCAGGTACTTACTACATATTGCTAGGGGGCAGTTTCCAAAGCAACTGGATGATCCTTTCTGTTTCAAAAAGGAAAATGACTCTGAAACTTACTATACCACCATCTTAATTTTTTTCTTTTTTAAATAACTTTGAGAATTTTTCATCCTATTTATTCCAAAATATTCCTATACACGTTGAGCACCCCAATCCGAAAATTCAAAATCCAAAACATCATAAGCATGAACATGACACAAGTGAAAAATTATATACCACTATGCTTTATGACACGCATACAGTTATTAAAAATATTGTATAAAATTACCTTCAGTCTATGTGTCAATGTACATAAAGCAAAAATGAATTTATGTTTGGACTTGGTTCCCACCACCGATGTATCTCATTACATATATATAAGGCCTGAGGAAATCCAAAATCTGAAATACTTCTAGTCCTAAGCATTTTGAATAAGGGATATTCAAAACTGTAGTTCTGACTCATTTTTTAGCAAAACTGCTTATGTGGTAGTCGTGTGTGTGTGTGTGACTTGAGACTGAATTAAACCCAGCCTTTTACACCAAGCCATATCCCCAGGTCCCCTAACCCCATTTTTTGAGACTGAATCTCGCTAAGCCACCAAACTATACAGTCTGGGCATGAACTTGTGATCCTCTGGCCTTAGCTACCCAGAATATTGGATTTCAGATACAGGCCACCATGTTCAGCTACTCAGTGATACTTTAAAGGGCTGTGTTAACTTTGGCTGTTTTTAAAAGTAGCTTTACTGAGACGTAATTTATATGCTATAAAATTCACCATTTAAAGAACTAATCCAATGGATTTTCGAGTATCTACAGAGTTGTAAAACTATCACTATCATCTAATTTTAGAACACTTTCATCATCTCTAAAAAAAGCCCTAACTCATTAGTCATCACCTAGCCTAGAAGTCTGCTTACTAATTTTTAGTATAGTCTTTCCTGTCTTGTACTTAGACTATAAAATATATATTTATAGGTGTGCATTTCAAAAGATACAGAGGATTCTGGGAAGGAGATGGAGTAGGAAGGATCCGGAAGAGTATCTCACCACAGAGACAGCAGTTGCATAGGCAGATTCTGTCTGATGGAATTATTTTAGAGCTCTGGAGTCTACTGAAGGCTTGAAACTTTCAGGAGAAGATTAGGATGGTAAATTGCAGCTGTTATTTGATTAATTCAACCTCTTATCATAGTACTGCTATCCATTCCCCATCCCTCAGTCCCAGGGCAGACTGCACGCGCATTCCTTGGGTAACCTGCAGACTGACTCCAGGAGCCTGTATTGCCAAAAGGGACCTTAGGCTCCAAATTCTGCAGATCTGTGTGTGGATCGTCTGATGCTCTCCATCACAGGAGTGTGAGGATGAAGAAGCAGTGGCCATTATTCTACTTCCTCACCATGTTTTAAGCCCTTTCCTCTGGCTGAAATGAATTCTAAGACAAACGGCTTTTACTCTTTGTTTTTCTGATTTTCCTTTTAGGGGGGCTAGATGTTGAATGTTAGGCGATCTAATGGCAAAAGCATATATGGATGGTTTAGAAATTCACTGTACATACCTTAAGGAAGGCACAGGCTCAGAAAAGACATAAGAAAACCTTGCATTTAGTTATGCCACAGACTGTTGGCCCTGAGACAGCCTACAGTAGTCAAAAACCAAAAGCCAAAATAAAAACAAGACCAGAAACAGTGAGAAAAACAGGTAGAAACTGATTTACAGAATTACCATCTTACTTTTTCTTGTTTTTAGAGTTACCACATTATTAGATTCAAATGTATAATTTTCCACAAAACAAAGTATCATAGGCCACACAAAGCCACCAGAAAGCATACCTCATGCAAAGGCAAAATAAATCAACAAAACCTGCCCCTGATTTTTAGTTATACTGGCAGAACTATTTAACACAGTCTTTAAAACAACCATCTCTTTTTAAATTTATTTTTATTGGTACATGTTTTCTGTATATAATGATTATATTCTTTGTGGGGAGGTAGTACATATACATAACACATCTTAACTTTTTCTTTTTTTTTTTATTTTAGAAAGCAAAACAGAAAAAGGATAGAAATAATACACAATTTGAAAAAATAAAAATAAACCAGTAAGAAATCAACACTAGTTAATACATTCCATGCTGTTATATTAGAAGTAGTTGTTCAGGTTACAAGATCTAGGCATAAAACAAGATCAAACAATCAAACAATGACAGCATAAATTATTCTTTTTGATGAACAGAGATTAGCAGTATAGTTATCTTGCACATATAGACACACATACAGTTATATGTGTAAACCTCCATACATATAATCTTTTCCTTTCTTCCATTTCTCCTTTCCCCTATCCCAGCTGTTCTTTCCTTTTGAGCCCTTTCTTTCCCTTTCATTATTACAGAATCTATTATACATCTTGAATCTTATCACTCTTTCAGTTTATTATTATTATTTACACTAGGAAGACAATATATTTACAAAAGTGAGTCTAATTTATTTCACTTACGAATATAGTTTCAAGTTGCCTCCATTTACCTATGAAAGCCTCAAGATTATCCTTTTTATAGCTGAGTAATATTCCATTGTATAATATTCATCCCCTTCCTCCTACCTTCCTTTACCTCTTGAACCCCTTTACTTGTACAAAAAAATCT
>RJWT010017017.1:0-19551 GCA_004365215.1 Cuniculus paca | reverse complement strand
CTCGCATGGAAGCGTAGGTGTTTTTTTGTTGTTAATTAAGTTTATTGGTACATTTTAAGTATACATGATCACATTCATCATAAGGGCTTTGTACCTGTACAAATCTTAATTCCTTTTTTCCCATTTCCCTACTTTTCCTTCAACCTTTTTCCCTTCCTTATTTACAAAAGCTTTGCTTCTATTTTTCCTTCCTTTCTTTTTTTCCCCTTCTTTCCTTTCTCACTCCCCCCCACCCAGTTCCCTCTTTCATTTGAGCATTCCTTTCCTACGTGATAGTATTTATTATGCATTTTGGTTCTTATTTACCCTTTTGGATTGTCACACAAGAGATACAATGTGATATTTGTATATGCGTGTTCCATTTATTTCACTTAAGAGTATGGTCTCAAGGTGCATCCATTTACCTAGAAATGTCCCATGTTTTATCCTTCTTTATGGCAGAGTAATACACCATTATATAAAAATCTTCTTTATCCATTTATCAGTGGATGGGTATTTGGGCAGTTTTCAAGATTTAGCTATAAAAACTGTGCTCCTATAAGCATGGATGTGCATAAATCTCTGTGGTATGATGTTTTCAATTCTTGTTTTGGCACCAGGAATCAAACTTGGGATCTTGCATTTGCCAGGCAGGTGCTTATGCCGCTGAGCTACATCCAAGCCCAGTGATGTTTTTAATTCTTTTGGGAAGATACCAAGGAGACAAATAGCTGAGTCAAACGGAATCTCTAACTTTAGTTTTTTGAGGAATCTCCACATTGATTTCCACAGTGGTTGCACCAGTCTACACTCCCACCAACAGTGGAGAAGGGTTCCTTTTTCCTCATAACCCCATCAGCATTTGTTATTGATTGACTTATTCATAATCTTTAAATTTGGAAGGTATTTTTTTTTAGTTCCTTATATATTCTAGATATAAGTTTTTTGTCTGAGGAACACCTAGCAAAATTTTTTACCATTTGGTGGGTTTTCTCTTCATTCTGTTGAGATTTCTTTTGCTGTGCAAAAAAGTTTTTAGTAAGATAAGATCTGAATTTTTTTATTTTAAGAAACAAAACAGAAAAAAAGGATAGAAATAATACAGAATTAAAAAAAACAAAAGCATAACAAAACAACAGTAAGAAATCAACACTAGTTAATACATTCCATATTGTTATCTTAGAAGCAATTGTTCAGGTTACAAGATCTAGACATAAAAAATGATCAGATAATCAAACAATGACAGCACAAATCTGTTAATTCATCAAAAAGATCTGAATTATTGATTGTAATATTTCCCTTGTGATCAGAATTTTGTTCATAAAGTTTTCACCTACACCTGTGTCTTCAAGAGTTCTACCTATTCTCTCTTCCACAAGATACAGTGTTTTCTACAGTAGCCATTGCTGGTTTCTTGTTGTCCCACTTGAAGGCCTGTAATGCTCTTTTGTTTTACCCGGTTTTATATTACTTTGTTTTGTTTGAGTTTATTGTCTGTAAATGTATGAACAACCATTTTGAAGAAAGCAAGAGACACATTGTTAATCTCCTGTTGTTATGTTTTGAAAACCTGTATAACTTGCAGTGTTCTGTTTTGAATGTTTGATTCTATTCTGTTTTCTTTTGGCTTTATTTTGTTCTGTTTTGTTTTGTTTTCTTCTATTCTCTTTAAAATTAAAAAAAAGATACAGTGTTTCTCTTTTAATATTTAGATCTTTGATCTATTTTAATTTTTGTTCAGTGTATGGTGAGAGACATGGGTCTAATTTTAGCCTTTGACTCATGGAAAGATAATTTTTCCAGCACCATTCATTAAAGGGGGTATCTTTTTTTCCAGTGAAGGTGTTTATACAATGTATCCTGCAGAAATTCTGAAAATTACCAATACATACTTTGAGAATCTTTATTCTATTAAGATGGAAAACACACAAAAAAGGACAGAGTCCTTGATACATATGAATTACCAAAGCAGAATCAAGAAGATACAAAAATTCTAAATAATCCAATATCACTTAATGAAATTGAAGATGTAATTAGAAACTTACCAACAATGAAAAGCCAAGGTCTGATGCATTCACTGCTCAATTCTTCAAGAAATTTAGAGGAGATCTAATACCATTACCCCTCAAACTCTTTAATGATATTGAAAGAGATGTATTATTCCCAAAGTCATTCCTGGAGGTATGTATTACCCTGATACCAAAACCAGAGAAGGAGCCAACCAAAAAGGAGAATTACAGACTAGTCTTGCTAATGAACATAGTCCCAAAAATCCTCAATAAGTTATGCAAGGGATGCAAGAATAGTTCAATATATGCAAAGCAATCAATGTAATACACCATATCAACAAAGCCGAAGACAAAAATCACAAAATCATCTCAATAGATGCAGAAAAAGCTTTTGATAAAGTTCAACACTCATTCATGATAAAAATCCCTTCAGAAAATTGGAATAGATGGTCTTTATCTCAGTCTAATAAAAGTCATCTGTTATGGTTGATACATTGTGTCAATTTGAGAAGTTTGACTAAGAGACTCAGCAGGGAGCCAGGATCCTTACTTTGTAAACATCCTGTGCAAGAGGAAATTTTGTGAGTGCTACACCTGTCCTGGGGGACAGGGTGTGGCCTGCATACAATATAAGGGAGGAAAAGAGGCTTGCTCTCCCCTTTGACCTTTTTGTTCTTGTCCTTTTGTTGTTTCCTGCCATGTGGAAGTGTTGCTCTGTGCCATGCCAACCTGCCATGGAGCCAGCTGATTATGGACTGAAACCTCCACAGACAGTGAGCTAAATAAACCTTTCCTTCCTTTATATTAGGTGTTGGGTGCTTTGTCTCAGCAGTGAGAGAAAAGTAACCAAGACACATCTATGACAAACCAACAACCAACATCATACTAAATGAGCAAAGACTGAAAGCTTTCTCTCTAAAATCAGGGACAAGACAAGGTGGTCCACTATCACCACTCCTATTCAGTATAATTCTGGAAACATTAGCCAGAGCAATTAGACAAGAGAGACAAAGAAAAGGAATAAGGATAGGAAAGGAACAAGTTAAATTATCATCGTTTGCAGATGACATGATACTCTAAACAGAAGACCTCAAAAACCTCCACCAAAAGACTTTTAGATTTTATGGTGCCTGATGGCATGGGAAGTTATTTTGCAGATAGCAAGAGGCATCATGGTAGCCATTGTTAGTTTCCTTTTATCGTGTTTTGAAGTCTTGTATCACATTCATTGTTTTGTTTTAATTGACTATTGTTTTGTTTCTTTTAGTTTTATTCTCTTCAAAATAAAAAAAAGACTTCTAGATTTAATAACCAAATTTAGTCACATAGCTGGATACAAAGCCAACACTCAAAAATCAGTAACATTCCTGTATACAAGCAACAAAGTCATCTAGAGAGAAATTAGGGAAACCACACCTTCCATAATAGCATTCAAAACTATAAAATACTGAAGAATCATTCTAACAAAGGAAGTAAAAGATCTTTACATTGAAAACTAAAGTACTCTGAAAAAGGAGATGAAAAACAATATTATAAAATGGAAAGATATCCCTTGTTCTTGGGTGAGAGGAACCAACATGAAAAATGGCCATATTTCCAAAATTTTTATACACATTTAACCTAATCCTGATTAAGATACCAACAGCATACCTCACAGAATTTGAGAAAGTAATATTTAAATTTATTTGGAACCAGAGGAGACCTAGAATAGCAAAAACAATTATGAGCAACAAAGACAAGTCAGGAGGCACCATAATTCCTCACTTTAAATCATACTACAAAGCTACTGTGATAAAAACAGCATGTGATAAAAACAGCATGTGATAAAAATGGCAAAAAAAAAAAAAAATCAAACAGACCCAAGGGTCAATGGGGCAGATTAGAAGATGAAGAAACAATTCTAAACACACTCAGCTGCCTTTTCTTCAACAAAGGGGTCAAACACCTTCACTGAAGGGTAGGTTTTAGAAGGATGGATACCTTTGAAACTGAATGATGCTTCATACATGTGTTTAATATCCTGCTGTATGTTCCTGGTTATTATATAATGTTTTTGCAAGAGAATTTACTCGTCAAAGTAGTTATAGAATCTGCAGTATGAGAACGCCCAGTCCTCCTGAATTCTGGTGCATTAATGCCAGAGCATCTAGTTTGTGCAGGCTTAGGAGCAAGCCATCTGACTTGTAACAACTTGGTTAAAAATACGATCTTGCAGAAAATGCACAAGATATTCTATATCGAGCCACTGATGGAGAAAACCTGAGATCCAGTACATGGTACCAGGTTGATGTTATGAAACAAATCTGATCACAAGCCCCACCCACCATGGCTCAGTGTCTTGGCTAAGGCTCACCCTTATCCTTGTCAGGCACCCACTCTCTACAGGGAGATTTTGAGATTGTTCTTAAAGCCCACTGGAGCTCCCTATCTTGTCTCTGTCCTGCTCTGATTCTGTCTTGTTTGGTTCCCGACCCTGGTCTCTACAGCTTCTGTCCAGATTGGATCTTGGACCTTTATACTTGTCTGCCCTTAGTGTTTCCAGGATATGAGACTCAGCTCAACTATCAGACCATTTGTGCTGCTACCACAAAATACTTGAGACTAAACAATCTGTAAAGATCAAAAATTTATTTCCCATAGTTCTGGAGGATGGAAAGCCCAAGAAGAAAGTGCTGGAAGTGTCCGATCAGGGCCTGGTCTTTCTGCTTCCAAGATGGTGGCTAGAACACCGTGTCTTCACATGGTGGGAGGTAGAAAGGTACAAAATGGTGGGCATTGTGTGGTGGGCATTCCTCTCATGAGGAAAGAGTCCTTGTGACCTAATCATTCAATGGAGGCTCACCTCTTAGCATGTACATTAATACATACATACATTATACACATTTCAAGATGAATTCTGGGCGGGAACAAATATTGAAACCCTAAGACTAACCAACCAGTTTGGTTTCAATCTGAATTTATCATCATACTGTGCTTCTTCAAAGGGCCTAATGTCCCAACTTCTGACCTGGGGTTCGCTAGCACCCATGGACGGGGTGGACCCTGGATAATGCAGGAAGGAGCTGAAGCAGAGTTCAATTCTCTTTCCAGAACCTTCCTTTAATGAAGATGGTTACATCACCATTGATGTAGGTTTTCCCAGAACACGTGTGCCAAAGAGAGTTGACTCAAATTTTCTGTGGGATCCATATTTGCTTGAAGGAAACTATCTTGGAAGATTGGGAAATAAATAAAATTTTATAATATTACAAGTCTCTCCTCAATTTCCCATCACTGCCTTTATTTTCTTCACAAAGCCTTATTCTACACTTTTTCATATTGAGATTGGATGTTACAGATTGAGAGGAGAAAAAACCCCAAATCTAAAGAGATACATGACTTGAAGTCAATTATGCATACAGTAATACCAGTGATAAATGTTCAATACAAGCTTAAAGTACATAATCTTTGCATGCTTAAAAATTTAATAGTCTGTTTTCCTCAGAGTGGAGAAGCAAACAAAATAGGGTCAGAGATTTTTCCCTAAGAGAAATATATTGCATGGAATCCTGAAGAATTAAGTATGAGGGTCACACCTGTGTGTCCTGTATGGGGTACACACTGAGGTGGGGGTTCCCCCATAGAGCTGGCCAGGGGCACCTGGAGAGCTGCAGTTCTGTGTCCTAGGAAGCAGCTCTTTATCCTCAGCCTACATTTCATGGCTTTCCCTGGAATTTCAAAGCAACCTGTGATCCTCAGGGTCTTCACACTGAGCTACAACCCCAGTCCTTTTTAATTTTTTATTTTGACACAAGATCTTGCTAAGTCCCTAAGTTACTCAGACTGGTCTTGAACTTGGGAACTTCTGAAGAAAATCATGATAGCACTTCCACTGAGGAGTTGTGGAAGCCACCTGGAGTGGTGCAAGCTCTCTGGGAGGCTCAAACAAAATAGTTGTGGGCACAGAGTAGAAGATTCTGAGTCTCAAGTTAAGATTTATGAATCACTTTGGTTTTCAAACCCATTCAGGTTTGAGGAAACTGAGGTTCAAAAATCAACATAATGTGGACCAGGTGCCCTTAGGCCTTGAGCTCAGTCCTTTGCTGCCCACATTTAGTTTCCCCTGCTTATTGAATTCACATCTACTTCCTGAGGAATGGCATTGCTCATTTCTGTAAGGAGAGCGAAGAAAGGATTCTGGCACACAAATGCTCTTTAACATGTGTTTTTTGTTCTTATCTTATTGACTCAACATGCAGCTATCTCTGCCAGAAATGTCCAATTGCACCTTTGTCTAAGGAAGATTTTATATTGATCTTAATCTAATTAGCCAGTTTGAACTATGGTTTGTGTCGTGATTCCTGTCTTGATCTAATTAGCTACCGGAGCTGCAGCAGCGTGGATCTGAGATCGTAATTACTGGTGTGCAGAAGCCTTACAACATCAGGGTGCGTGTGCTCTGCAGAGACACTGCTAAACATTGCAAACCATCAACAGCTTAAACTATGTCTGCGAAACTGGCTCCAAGTTCTTCCAGAAATGCCTTCTGGACTGGGACTCAGAAACACTCATGAGTTCAGATCTTGGCCAGTCACGTCTGTGTATCCATAGGCAAGTTAATGTTCGTAAACCTCATTTTCCTTATCTGAAGAATAGGCAGGCTTTGAGGATTAAAGGAGCGACAGCTGGCTGGGCAGTGACATAGCTACAAGTGCTGGCTTAGTGGCTTGCACATGTGGTGGGGTTCAGGCCTCATGATTTCCTTCCCTCCTGTATGTTCTCCTGCCAGCATCGCTAAGAAAACTCTTCCTCCCCCCTCTGCATGATTTCCCACGTGACACAGAGGTTTCATTCCCTCCAAACTTTTTAGAAATTTGGACACTACCTGCTGTCCTGTCTCCCTCCTGCATTTTCTTCATTCCTTGCTTCTTTTCTTATCTTTCTCTTTCCCTTTCTTCCTCCCCTTTCTTTCTTCTCTTTCTCCTTCCCTTCCTTCTCTCTTCTCTTCCTTTTTTCCTTTCTCCTTCCCTCGTTTCCTCTCTCTTTCTTTCCTCTCCTTCTTTTTGGTCTTGGATCGCATACAAATTCCTAGGTGCAGACACCAAGCAGGACCAGGGGAAGCTCACCAGGACCCGGCACGCAGTAACACACTTACAGATGGTAGAAGTGGGTTATGTGGTAGCCCGAGTGGAGCACAAGCCATGCCATGGAATTCTGCAAAGCCTGGACCATGACACAATAGTCGTGTGACGGTTCATCTCCATCTGTCGACTTGAGAATTAGGCACCTAGAGAATTAGGGTGTGTCTGTGGGCACATGTAGCTCCCCTTGCGTAATTATGTGTGTATTTTCCATTGATTCCGTTCCTCTAGAGAGCACTACCAAATAGTGCAGCCAGATATAGAGGTGCAGGTTCAGCTTAGCATGGAGGAGCCCGAGCAGGAGCCCAGGGCTGAAGGGAAGGGGACCCAGGAAGACAGGTGCCCCAGCTCCCTCCCGGTGGGGACAGATTCCCAGTGGAGGACTTTGATGACTGTACTTTCATTAGTTACACAGCTCTGCTTTGCTCCTGCTCATGCACCCTAAGCAGTTAGCATAAATTCACTTCTTTTTTGTTATGTTCTTCAGCCCTGGCCCGGGGGTCTGTGGTTAACTGATGGTCAGTGTTTCCCTCTGCAGTTCAGACCAGACCACCAGCACAATACCTCTGTAGAAATACAAAAGGTGTTCTCTTTTTCTTTTTTCCATGTCCTTGCCTGTACTGCTTTATTTTGAAAATAGCAGGTGGCATTTATTTTCTTGCCATATTTGGTACCAGGAATCAAACTCAAGACCTTGTGCTTGCCAGGCAGGTGCTGTGCTGCTGAGCTATATCCCCAGCCCCGTTTTCTTGCTTTAGAGATTATGTTCGAGCTGTGGTTTATTTTGGCACGGAACCCTGAAGATTATAACTCTGTGAGAAGCAAAACCATCTCCTTAGAGAACTGCAGTTTTGAACTACAGTGAGTTCCTTTACCAGAGCCCACAGTTATGAACTTCCTGTGGTCTTTGGAAATAGAAGGATCAACTCCCTGACTGAGGGACACTGAGAATCCAGGAGAAAATGTGAAATTTATGTACCAATTGGTGCCACCTGGAAGCTAGCCCCAGGGCACTGATACTTCTGGCTTTCTGAGAACCCTGGGTGGTCATTTCCTGTGCATAGGTGAGACAACCAAGACCTAATCTTGCCCCAAGACACCACACTGATATATGGCAAAGCCGAACGCACCAGCCCACACCTTTCACTACATTTCTTGGCACAGAGCACATTGGACAGTTAGGGAAGAGCTTTGCAAGTTCATCCTCATGACCAGAAGCGACTAAATTTGACTGAGTCTGCATTACTTTGTGAGTAATGCACCAAATAAAAGAAGTGTAGCTGGAAATGCAATGCCGACCACATTGGGAAAAACAGCATCTTTCAAAGAACTCACAGGGCCATTTCCAAGGAACATAGAAGCCATCTCACCCACGTGATTTTAGCTCTTTCCACTATTAGGTCCCACTGGCAATAGATAATCTTTCGGGACATCCTGAGAATACAGAATGCATATGACCCATCATTATGCATATCATCATCAGACCCCACATGCTGGGGTTGAAAGGAATGTGCAGTTCCAATAATCAGGGTTATACTGGTGTCTTATGGCATAGAATGAGGACTGAGAGAAGGGAAAACTTTCTCACCATCAAAAAGCATGCACAGAGGGCTAACCTGTCCACATTGCTGTGTTAGGAATCGAGTAGAACAGTCGATGAGAACAGTACCTGTGAGCTTTGGTTTAGAAATTACTCAGGAGTGGAGAGGTCTCTGATTCCTTAAATATGTCACATGTCAGGTAGCAACCCTAGGTTCAAGGAATACTGACAAGAAGGCCATGTTTGGGAGACTGAGGCACACGGGCACAGCAATGGAGGGAGGAGGGCACCAAGGCTGTGTTCCCCAGCGTCGGTCCCTCTGCTGCCTCAGTCACATGAGCACACACGAGCTCACTCTTGCTCTGGACTCCTAGAGCAATCTGCAAACAGAGGCAGCAGACGGGTGACACCCTCTTTTCGCCTAAGCAAGACCAAGTCCTGGAAGTGGTTGTTTGCCACAGCCGTGGAGAAGCAAGCTGCAGAGCTGCATTGTGAAACCATGGTTTGCAGCTTCTCTGATGACTTTCACTGCACAAGTGTGCTGACTTCAAATGGGATAAAATCCTCGTAGGTGATTAGAGGAGTGAGGCTTGCGGGACACCAGGAGGACCTTGCGTTATGGAGGAACACGCAGCCTGCTGTGGGCCTGGGACGGGCAGGGAGAACCTGCTCCAAGCCTCCCAGGGGAGCCATTTCTTGCATAGCTTCGCCAAGGATGGACATTCAGCAAGCATTCAGAGATACCACCCTTTCCCTGAAGCCAGCTGTGGGCACAGTGTGATTCCTTTAGGGAAAACCAGAGCCTCAGATGCCAACTTAAGGGAATCAGAGTTGAAAGAAAGAACACGGCGGACGGAGGTGGAGAAGCCCCGGGAGAAAACACCACAGCCTCTCACTGTTAGATTAGGGTGACGATTGTTTCCCGAAGGTTTGATGTTGTAAAAAATTGTGGAAAGTGCCCCAGTGAGGAGCCGCTGACCGCTCTGCCTCTTTCATCATCAATCTCCTTCCAAAGTCTCCTTATCCAAATACCATCACCTTGAAGGCTAGGAAGGCTAGTTTCAACCTGGGAACTTTAGTGGACAGCGACACAGACCACAGTCATACGTTTTCATTCCCTCCTTTATTTGCCAATTTTACAAGTACCGTCTCCTATTCTGAACTCATACACATTCCTGCTATTTATTATGTCTATGTTTTTTTTAAATGAACAATTAGTTTAACATTTTCTTTTGTAACAGGATTTAGGCTGACCTGTTTGCAATGCTCATAAAATCTTTCTTATCATTTTACTTTTTTTCCTTGAGTCCTTAATTTAGGTACTGATCGTGTGGTTGAGCCATGTTTTTAAGTAATTTTGGAGAGGGGAGTATGCCTTATTATTTGTTTGTGCTTATGAATAAAAAGACATTTTCCTGTTGCCTAGGCACATGGTTTTCACGGTTCATAGTTAGCCTGGATTTTCAAAGGTAAGATGTGTGTGAGGAAGAAAAGTTATCTCATAGGTAGGAGACAACAATGTCTGTCAAGGCAGAGAAGTGGAAAAAGAAAATTGGTATAGTGGGCAAAGACAAGGGGCCGCTGTGACTAAGTGTTCTTGGGACACTTAGAAAGAAAAAGTGTCAGTCTTTACATTTCTGTGTTTTTTTGTGGCTTTCAAAGATCTATCTATCTAGATATGTAAATAAATATCTAATTTATTAAAAAGATACATGTGTCTGTGTTGAGTATGCATGCTCAAAATTATTGTTACCATTTTGTTACTAAAATAGGATGATTAGAATTTAATTTGTGTACATTTGTAATACAGAGTAGTGATGTTCATTGGAAAGAATTGTTGCATACATATCACATGTGCCCCTCTCTCTTTCCTCCTGTCCTCTTGTGATCCACTTTCTCATCTCCAAAAGTCTATCTTCTAACCTAAAAAATAACTAAGTGCATGAGTGACATCAAGGAGAGATAGTGGGAATCCAAGTTATTATTTTTTTAAAGCATTAATGGTATCTATTTTAAAAATAGCTGTGATGCCAAATTTCACAAAGCTATAAGTGAGTTAGCACAGAACCAGAGCTGGTCAAACAAAACCTGGGTGAAATATTTGAGGCGTGAGCTCACAGAGGCAGGAGACAAACTGGGAGGGGTGGGGAGGGGAGTTATGGATCCATGTGATGTTGTTAGCAGGGACTGACTCACAGTGGTTATCTCCGCTATTTCAAAGAGAGTTCAATGTACAGCTATTGAAAATAAAAACAGTGGAACCTGAAGAAGCCCCAGGACACTTTCCTCCTGGCTGTGGCCACACAGCCAGCGCTGTCCTCCCTCTCTCTTGCAGGGTGACCTTGTGAAGGTCACCTTCCTGGGAGTTTCCAGAAGCCTACCTCTGAGTGTGGTAATGCAGCCAGCAGCAGCCATGAATTCCAGGAACAGTTGAGGGGTGACAGGTGAAGACGCCACCAGGTCACAGATGAGCTGGGAGGATGGGTGGCCAAGTGCCCTGCTCAGGTGCTCGGGTGATGTGTTTTGCACTTCCTGGCAGGACCTGCTGTGGAGCATTCTTGGGCTGCTTTCCCCTAGGCTGCTGATGCTGGCCTTAGTCTCTGCAGGGACAGCTGTGCAGGACCTGTGGGAATCTCACCCTGAAGAGCCTACCCAGTCCCTCTGGGCCCCACGGTGGCTATGCCTTGCTTCTCTCAGCTTTCCTTGTGACAGTGACTATACGTCGGGTCATCTGCTTTATGACTTTGTAATGCTAGTGTTTTTCTGTAGAGCTGAACTGTGCTGAGCGTGGTTCTCCTGCCTTGCTGGTGTAGACTTTGCCACTTAGTAAAACCCTGCCTCAAACTAAAAAAATAAGACAGGGTTAGGGTTGTAGTTCAGTGTGAAGGCCGTGGGTTCAATCCCTAATCCTGCAAGAGAAAAAAAAAAAAACTCTTCAAAAGAAAAAGTCAGAAAAAGGATGCTACATTTACAGAAAGGTAGTAGATAGCTGGCTTTCTCTAGCCTCTTTCAAATAATGATGCTTTTTGGGGGGGAGTATTTGTTACATAATTTGGGAATTGATTGGTCAACCCATTTGTGTAACTCATTGGGAACTCTGCAACGAATGGGAGAGTTATGGTTTGTGTCTAGGTGTTCCGCCCAAGCTTCATGCAGCCACGGAGGTGGCTGAATCTAGTGTTTGTAGGTTCATTGCCTAGCGCTGAGATTAGCGGTGTGAGTGCTGCACCTGCCCAGGGGCAGAGCTGACATAAAATATAAGGGAGGGAAGAAGGTGTGTTTCCTCCCTCTTTTTGTCCTTTTGCTCTTGTAGCTTGTGGCCACCATGAACAGCTGCCCCTCAGCCATGCCATCCTACCTTGGGGCCAGCTGAGTGTGGACTGAAACCCCCAAAAGCTGTAAGAAATAAACCTTTCCTTCCTTCATTTTGGGTGTCAGGTATTTTGTCTCAGCAAGGAGAGAAAAGTATCCAAGACAGGGCCAATGCTCACACCTTGGCAAAGCAACTGGGCTAGCTGACATAGATTAGATTCTCAGTAAAGCATGAAGAATAAATTAAAGAATAAATTATGAATAAAGAATAAATTTATACTTAATAATAAAGTATAAAGAATAATTTAAATTAATTAAATTAACAGATGTCTCTGTGAACCCGAACGTCCTGGGACACCTCAGATTTTTCTCTCATCTCTGCTCCAGGAAGGACAGCAATACCTTCACATGTTACTTTGAGAATATCAAGCTAATTGGCCTTATTAAGAATATTTTTCCAGGATGTTTGCAATCATGCAAAAAACATTTTTAATGTTTCTTTCCCTAGACTTGGTTTGATCTTTATAAAAAAGCTCCCAGAGCCTAATGATTTTCTTTTTAAATGAATTTTCAGAACCTGTCAATAAGAATGAAGGTCATGTTGCACCCTTGGAAATACTAATGATATATTCCTCAGGAAGAAGGGCTTTCTTAGAAAAAGTGGTAAATGGTGTTTGAAAGCAGAAAGATCAAGAAAATGTCAGGACCAAGCAGCAATTATGGTGCCTCTGTCCCCTGTCAATGGCTGGGTCCTGAAATGCGCTCATCTTCTAAAAGCCCACAGTTCTGCAGCTCTACTACAGTCTTGTGGTCTTGGAAAACAATAAATGTATGGGGAGAAGCAAAGCTGTCAGAAATAAATAAATAAATAAATAAATAGACACTGGAAATAGCCAGAAAAGTGTGTAATTCTTGTGCTTTACATTCTCGGCCAACAGAGTAAACAAGTCTGAACCTGTGACCTCTCAGTCTTAGGGTAACACGATCCCCCTATTTGCACAGAAGTCTCCGCTTGGCTGGGTTGAGACATATGAGCACCTTCCCACAACATACGTGGTGGTGGCAGAAAGACGAATCTGAAACACGTGTCTGAGTTAAATTGGGTGACAGAATTCTCAAGTGGGAGAGGTATGCTTTATTTGCTGAATGCTGAAAATGCAGTCTTGAACTGGATAACGAAAAGGTTTTATTTAGAACAGCTCGGAGACTGGCACTCACATTTGTCAAGAGAATTATGCTTGAACGTGGTCCCCCTGTTTATCTCTGGCTACAGAGTAGATTTAAAAATCATCATGACCAAAAGGTTTTAGAGAGGTAGGATTCTTCCCATGTGAAAGTTTCCTATGTGAAGGAGAAATGATGAGACTCCCAGTCACCATGAGCAGTCTAAACAGACAATGTCTGTGACACAGAGACACACGCTGTGGGGTCTCTGAGCATCAGCAGAAAGGAAAGAGAATTTCAGTGCTCACCATGAACTGCTGTAAATGCACCAGGGTTTACCATCAGGGATGAGTCTCAGATCTAAAGCCCCATGATGCTTCACTTCCTAAGCATTATCTGGATGTAAATTGGATTCAAATTCAATGGGCTTTATAGGTTGAACAGTCATTTCATGTTACCCCAGAAATAAATTGATAGGGAGAGCAGGGTGCTCTCTGGTGTTTAGCATCAAATGCTTGTGGTGCAGCAGGCCCTCAACGGGGCACAGGTGTGGTCCTCACAATCACTGCCCCAGGGCTAAGTTTGGCCTGTGAGTGCTTGAAAATAAACTCACCATGTTGGCTACCCAGAGTGGTTTGCTACAGTTGGTGTGGGGCACACCTGTGTGCACATCTACCATTGCCCACTGTTTAGCAAACTTGTCCACCCACCTTCCAGCCCCAGTGCCTCTCACAGCAACTGCCAGGTGCTTACCATGAAGGAAACTGAGTCCAAACATTCAATCAAGTTACCCACACAGACTCGAAGCCAGCTTTTATTTCTCAAAATATATTAGTGTCCTCTAGAGAAACAGAATTGTAGAGAATCTACGTGTGATTATGCAAGGGGGTTCATTAGGTAGCTCCCAGGATCAGAGGCAGCAGAGTCCACAATGACTGTGTGCTGGGGAGTTGGAAGACCCAGGAGCTTCTCAGTCTAAGAGGCTGGAAGCCACAGGGATCAAGGATGCAGCGCAAGTCCAAGGTTGAAGACCTGGGAGCTCCCTGCAGAGTCGCTGGTGTCATTCTGCACTGGAAGCTGAAGAAACTGAAGACCAATGCTCATAGGTGATGGCAGCAAAAGACACACCTGCCCAAGCAGATTGGAAGTCCTCAAAAAACAAGGGTAACTTCCTTCTTCTGTCTAAATTCCATGCAGGCTACAAGCATAATGGTGGGTGCCAACCACAACTTGGGTGGGTCTTCCCCCCTCAGCTTGCTGGACTGCATAGCGGTCATCTGTGGAAACACACCAGACACCTGCATCCACTAGGTGTCAAGTTGACGCAGCACTGTTAATGGTCACACTGTGCTACCTTGATTCTTGCACATACCAGGAATGCACCTGTGTGAATGCAGAGCTCTTCCCCACTTGCCACACGCTCAGGGTCTCCCAGGCAGATTCACCTTCAGGAGAACATCAGAGCTACGCATGGCTATGGAAAGGCCTTGTTTCATGGGGCTTGCTTCTTTTGACTATTTGGGAGATACTCAGGTTTATGAGAATCCCCAGAATGCACAGCTCCAGCCACTGGTTTTGTTCTGCACAGAGCCTCGGCCTTCACTCCTCCTTGCCTGCTCAATGCGGGGCCTCTTCTCCAGGGTCATGAAGCAGTGGTGGTAAGAAAGATGGGCTTTTTCATGCTCCTGTCTCAAGCATGACGTGCGTGCCTTCATTCTGCATGACGAAGCTCAAAGCTGCAAAGTTGCAAAGCTCAACAAAGCTCTCACTTGCTGTTTGCATGAAAAATGGGAAATAAACAAACAAATCAACATCTTTGGACCTGCTCTTTTCCTGTGCGCAACCCCCGCCCCAGCTGACTTCTGGCTTGACCAGCAGTCCACTCCCATCTGTGTTTGCGTTGCTTTGTCCCAGGACAGAGCCCTTCTCTCCAGCCTTTGCTTGTCCCCAGGTTCTGGGTTCCTTGAAAACTTTCTCTCTGATCTTCCAGGGGCGAATAAATGAAAATTTCAGACCAAAATAAAATGGTGCTGGGAGCCTGCACAGTCTCTCTCCTAGCTTCTGGAGTTGGCAGCCATCTTTGGCATTTTGTCTTTTCCTTTAATTTTCTTCTACACTTGGCTCAGCTGTTTAAGGACTTTACATAACCGAAATGCAATGAAATTTTCCCAAATGCAAGAGACGTTTTTCTACTAATATAAAGGATGCTCTCATCTCTCAAGTGCAGACAGTAAAGATTTTTTTTTAAAAAGAGCTAAAGTAATGTTCTCACAGTTCTGATATATACACATATATACCTATATATACATGTTTATGAAAATGAGATTAACACCTTGCAGCATGTACTTAAGGAAATCATTATCAGCTATAGGAAAGACTCCGAAAATGATGCTTTAAAGCCCACCACATATATTAATGTCACACAGTGCTAATTTAACGATTGCTCCTACCCCATACATGGCCCAAGAAAGAATTATACTCCCAATTCTAGGTGGGCATGGTCACATGCACTTGTAATCCAGCACTCTGGGCAGCAGAGACTGGAGAATCACAACTGCAGGCCAAACTTGGGCTATTTGGTGACCTAACAATACCCTGCCTCAAAATAAAAAAATACAAGGGGTTGTGGATGTAACTCAGGGTGAAAGCACTGGGTTTTATCTTCAATACCAAAAATAAATAAATAAATAAATAAATAAATAAATAAATAAAATGAAACAGAAAAAGAAAGCAAAAAACTGAGGGGAGGGTGGAACTCCTCCAATTAAACAATTTTAAAACTCTCTCCAAGGTCACATGTTTAATAGTGTGGGAAATCTAATTCTAGAGCCAAGTATTTTTAATTGTCATTCAAATGGAATTTCCACCATATGAAGTTATGTCAATTGCCATGAAAATTGTAGACATCAAAACAAATGGATGCACTGTTTTTTGTTTTTTTTTTGGTATTGAGAATCAAACTCAGGACTTTGCCCTTGCCAGGCAGATGCTTATGCTATTGAGCTATATCCCTGGTCCCTGTTGTTTGTTTTTTTGAGACCAAGTCTTGCTATGTAGTTCAGACTGGCCTTGAATCCACTGGGTGGCCCAGGTTGGTCTCGAACTTGCAGTAATTCTCCTGCCTCAGCCTCCTGAGTGCTGGATTACAAGTGTACACCATCACGCCTATTGCATATGAAGGTTTCTGAGGCACTTTCACTCTCTCAAGTTTGGGTGAGTGGGCTAAACCTATTAAATAAGTGTGTAACTCCAGGTGTTACAGATAAATTTGGCCCTGTTATTTACTGGGCATTGGGCAAGACATAGAATTCCTTTTACATCTGATGATCTTTATCATTGGCTCTATTGTGAATCAAAAGAGTCGATGGATTTGGATGTTGGGAAATCAGCATTCTTCCCTAGGGCCCTTGCACCCTACACTATTCCCTCAGCATTTGTCTTTCTTGTAACATATTTATCACCACCTTCTGTCTGAATTAGAACTGGCTTGGGGGATAAATTTCTTAGTACCTGACTCTTGGTTTTCCCACTGACCCCCAGACAACATCCTTTCCCCACGCCAACTTTTCTCTGGTCATATTTCCACAAACACTGCCTACATTTTACCCATTTTGCCATATCTCACTTTCATGCATAATGTGACCACCCACAAATCTATGAGTTCCTTGGGAGCAAGAATGCATTCCAGTCAGTTTTCTGCCCCTATAGTCCCTGGTACATAGGAGATGCCTGTTATAGTTTAGATATAAAATATTCTCTCCAAAAGTCTCATGTGTTCACAGGTGGGAATCTTGGAAGGTGATTAGATTATGGGGATTCTGTACTCCTCAATTAATTAATCTGTGGATAAGTTCGTGGCTGAATGTACTGTTAGGGGACAGTGCCTAATTGGAGGAAATGGGTCAGTAGATGTGTGTTTTTTACAGTATTCTGCTTCCTGTATGCTAAGAGTTGAGCAGCTGTCCTCCACCATGCCCTTCCACCATGCTATTTTTGTCTTAAATCCAGAAAATTATGGACTGCACTCTGTGAAACCATAAGCCAAAGTAAACCTTTCTTCCTTAAGCTGTGTATGCCAGGTAGTTTGTCCCAGCAATGGGAAAGAGATTAATATTATGCCCAATGTAGGCACATCCATTTGAATTAATCTTCAAACTCTGTCAAGAGAGCCTATTACTTTAGAGTTTGCCATAGAGGGAAGAAGTTTTATTTAAATTCTCCTTGATAGGGCATGAGTGTTTCACTCTAATATTGCAAATCATTTTAACCTCCTTTGTGGAAATATGTATAAAATTCATTTAACAAAACAGAACAATACATTTTAATATTGCATTGCCACTTTCGGAAACCTCAAGGCTCATTCATTTTACAATTTCTTATTTTCCACTCTATATTGACCTCAAATTTGAAGACAAACTCTTTATGAAAACTAATAACTGAATTCAACTATATTCTTTGGAGACTTAATGCAAACCTTCACTATCTTTTATCTTAACCCCTTAAGAATGAAAGTTCATGCACAAGGAGAAAGCATCTTAAAGTATTCTTCTGAGGTTCCGTGTGCTACTTTGGGGCTAATTTTTCAAAGAATCAACTTTAAGCTTCAAGTGAATGTATTCATATTCTGTAAAAATCTCAGAGGGGAAGTTGGAAGATCTGTTTATGTTTAAAATACAGACTTTAGAAAAACATTTTCATTTATCCCTCTATTTAATAAATATTGTTTGCATAGCATTGATTTGGTTCATCCTTTATTTTTTGTTTTGCTGCCTATATTCCAGGGTCCGCACTGTTTCTGTGAACTCTTTCCATTGTGAGTGCAGTGTCGAACATCCTAGGGAAGGAATAAGTCAATTCCCACCCACAGGAAGGGCAGTGAAGATGGTTTTAGTTGAGTTAATGCCAAAATATTGCATTCAAGTTACAAGATCTAGGCATAACCTGAACAACTACTTCTAAGATAACGATATGGAATATATTAACTAGTGTTGATTGCTTACTGCTGTTTTGTTGTTTTTGTTTTGAAATTCTGTACTATTTCTATACTTTTTTCTGTTTTGCATTTTAAAATAAAAAAAATAAAATAAATATTGCATTCACCCAGTCTAGATAAGTCCCTGATTGTGGAAATAGTGGGTTTCTTAAACTTGACTCTTAGGAACATAATAAAAAGATTAGATATGAATGGGTGGACTCACTTTAAAGGTTACAATCTTGTAGTCACTGTCATGAATTCCACTTCATTGATTTCAAGCACAAAATTAGGTAGCTATTCTCTTTGCTGCCGGGGATGTGACTGTGAAAGTTTGTGAATGATGAGCCTACATTTTTCTTTTCCTGGTTTCCTCCTTCCTGTACAGAGGACATTTCTATTTCATGAACTAGAAATTCAGGCCCAGGTGCCAAACCTTAAAGAGAAAAGTGGAAACTGCTGGGCATGGCAGCACATGCCTGTAACCCCAGCACTAGGGAAACTGAGACAGGAGGACCCCTGTGAGTTTGAGGAGTTGGGGTTATAGCAGAGATCAAATTGAATGCTTGGGCTGTTTAATCTTGATTGCCAACTTGACTAGATTATGAGATGCCTGGAAAGGTGATTAGATTATGAGGATGATGACCTTATCAGTGGGCTTCTTCAGGGATGAGCTTATTGCTACATGAGTTATCAGGAAATGGAGGAGAGTTGGAAGAATTCTATCATGGAGTCTGTATCTGGTCAAGTCCCCCTTCTTCTCTGTCGCCGTTCTTATCTGCTTCCTGGTAACCATGAAGTAAGCGGCTTTGCTCCCCAGTGCCCTTCCGCCATGATGTTCCTGCCTTGGAACCAGATTCACATGGACTGAATCCTCAGAAACCCTAAACCAAGTTAAACCTTTCCTCTTTTATTTTATTTTTTATTTTTATTTTTTAGTACTGGGGATCGAACTCACAACCTCATGCTTGCCAGGTAGACACTTATGACACTGAGTTATATCCCTGGCCCCTACTTTTTAAACTGTGAATGTCTGTTGGGTATTTTGCCCAAGCAATGGCAAAGTTGACCAATATAGTGACTAACACTAATAAGCCCTAAATAAAGGCTCCAGATAAGTACGTAATTAACATGGCATTCCACAGACCAAATTGCTTTACATGCAGCCCTGAGGAAGTCTTATTGATGAAAAGCTGATACTGAATCCTCAGTGGCAGTTGTAACTTTTTCATGAACTATGCTGAATTGCAGAGGCAGAAGTACCCCACGAATATTTTAAATATTTGCATCAAAACTTTGCTTTGAGGATTCCTACTCTGAGACTAGATGGTACATTAAGGTCACTAGGATATTTTTCTTAAAATGACTTTTGCATCTGAAGATATCTCCAGATTTACAATAATGTATTTCTTTAGTTTATCACATTTTAAAATACTAGGTTTCATTTGCATGCAA
>RJWT010017016.1:0-19555 GCA_004365215.1 Cuniculus paca | reverse complement strand
ACTCACGACCTTGCGCTTGCTGGGCAGGCGCTTAGACCGCTGAGCTAGATCCCCAGCCCTGTTTTTGAGACAGGGTCTCACTATGCCATTCAGGCTGGCCTTGAGCTCACTTTGTAGCCCAGGCTGGTCTCGAACTCACAACGATCCGCCTGTCTCAGCCTCCCGAGTGCTGGGATTACAGGCGTGAGCCACCACGCCCAGCTCACAATTTTTGTTTAAAAAATAATTCCAATAGCTTTGCTATTCTTTTTTTTTTCCCCCCCAGTGGTGCTGGGGATCAAACCCAGGGCTTGGTGTATGCAAGGCAAGAACTCTACCACATCCTCAGCCCTAATCCCTATATCTTTGAACTAATAAAAAGAACTGCAAAAGATTCTTAGTTTCTAGGTTTTCTTAAGAATTTTTTAAATTAATTTTGATGATATTAAGTAAATTCGTATTATTTTATGCTATATGGGGGTACAAGGTTAACTTGAATATTCTTGCCTTCAGCTTATTAACTGTACAGCAGTACATGGAGTATATGATTTAATCAGACATAGACACTCTTTCTTTGAAAGGCTTAATTAAGAGTCACATAGACTGGTAAAAAAGGTAACCAAAATTTATATTACGTGGAAGAACTGTTAGACACAAAGAAAATACTTTTAAACTTCGGAGAATTCCCAGGTAAATTGGGAAAGACCTAATAGGGAATTTTGAAAAAGATCTTAAAGAATTGGTAAGGCTTCAACTGGCAGAGATTTGGAGACCAGGCAGTACTGAAATTTGAAGGAAAGGGTACATGAGCATGTCCAGGATTGGAGAAAAATGTGGTTAAGCTGGAGGTTGAGGAGCCTAAAGGGAGTTTAATGGGAGAGAAGGCTGCATGGGAAGATTAGGACCACAGTGTGAAGCATCTTAAATGCTGTAGGCCAAGGAGCCTGTTGAGAACCATCGAAGATACATTAAGTTGGGGAATAAGGCGAAAAATGCTATGCTTTGAAATTCATCTGTATCCCAGGTCTGCCTGGGATCCCAGTTAGGAAACTTAAAATAACCTCTGAAAGAGAAGCAATGAAAACCTAAATTAGAGGGGAGCTGGTAGATTACGTGAGACACAGTAGATGTAAATGCAACACAATTTATTGGCTAATGGAGTGTGGTAGTTGAGGGAGAGAAGTCAAAGGCAGAAGCTGAGTAACCTAGAGTGGTGTTGAGAGAAGTTTAAATAGAAGGAGGGCCATTACTGAAGCATCTGCAAGCCATGCTCAGTCAATCAATATTTGTCTAATTAATGGAGGTGATTATAAGTGAGGATTTGGATATGTTAATTATTTTGTACCTGTGAGCTATCCAGATGGATAGAAGCCATTAAAAAGAGATGGGGCCTGGGGCTGGAGATTTAGCACAGTGGCACAAGCATCTCCCTGGCAAGCACAAGGTTGTGAGTTCAATCCCCAGTACCCCCCCCCAAAAAGATGGAAGCTTCTGGAGGAGGCTGATAAACCTGTGAGAATGGTCAGGGTGTGTGAGTGAGAAGACTGAAAGAACAGGGCAGAGCCTTAAGAAAGCCAGTCTATGTGGGCTGAGAGGGAGATAGAAGAAAGCAGTCTAGATATTGAGAAGAAAGAAACAGAAGGAAAACACAGAAAAGACAGGGTAAGGAAAGGTAAGGAAGAAAAATTTGGAGAACCCTGATAAGGTTGAAGGACTAAGATTGAAGAATTAGAAATGCTCAATGATACCACTGTCAGTAGCCTTTGAGGAGCAAAGTCAGTTAGGCAGTGAATACAGAGGTCAGCTGGGTACCTGCCCAGGGCCAGAATGAAAAGAAAATAGAGCTATTTTGAACTCTGTTTATTCAGACTATGAAAACTGGGGAGCACAGTAACTTGAGATAATGATGAATATTGGTAAAACCGAAACTTTTGGGAAGTCCCAGGTGTGTTTGTGGGTGGAGTGGCTACCAGTGGAGAGAAAGGGATGAGATCAAAGGGGTGAGTAGGAGGGTAATCTCAGGTAGGAAAAAGAGGAGGACAATAGAGTGACCTTACATCTGGATTGCCCAGGACAGTTCTGGTTCACACTTGTTATCCTAATTTAATTATGGGATAATATTTGGACAAATAATTCTAATTTTTGTTCTAAAAGAGACTCCTTTCATTACATTTTTTGATCACCCTGATCATGATAAAGCAGTTATTTGTGGAAAAACATGTGAGAGTAAGACAACAAAAGAAAATAAAAGTTATATTAATCAGGAAGGAAGAAATAAAACTGTCTTTGAGGATAACATGATTTTATATATATATATATATGGAAACCTGAAAGAATTGGCAATAAAACCTCCTGGCCCTAGTAACCAATTATAGCAAAGTTGAAAAATAGAAGGCTTATATACAGAAATCATTTGCTTTTCTACATACCAGGAATGTACAGTTAGAACTTGAAATTAAGAACACAGTACAAACTGGGTATGGTGGTACATGTCTATAATCCCAGCACTTGGGAGGCTGAGGCAGGAGGATTGCTGTGAGTTCAAGGCCAACGTGGGCTGCAAAATGAGTTCAAGGCCAACCTAAACTGCATTGTGAAACCCTGTCTCAAAAAGACAAAACCCCACAAGTATTTATATTAGCACCCCAAAAATGAAATATTAGATATAAACCTAACAAAATATGCATAAGATCTGCATGAGGAAAACTAAAATTCTGAGGAAAGAAATCAAAGAAAAACAAATGGAGAAAGATTCCATGTTCATGGATAGGAAGATTCAATATTATCAAAACATCTCAACTTATTTTATAGATTCAGTGCAACCTCAGTCAAAATTCTAGAAGGCTATTTGAAGATAGTGACAGATAGGCTCTAAAGTCTATATAAAAAGCCAAAAGACCTAGAATACCAACACATTATTGAAGAAGAACAAATTTGGCCAAGTGTGGTGGCATATACCCGTAATCCCAGCACTTGGGAGGCTGAGACAAGATTGCTGTGAGTTCTAGGCCGACCTGGGCTGCATAGAGAGTTTAAGGTCAGTGCGAACTACATAGTGAAACCCTGTCTCAAAAAAATCTGATAAAAGCCATCTATGACAAACCAACAACCAACATACTAAATGGTCAAAAACTCAAATCTTTAGCTCTAAAATCAGGAACAAGAAGAGGATACCCACTGTCACCACTCTTATTCAATATAGTTATGAAAACTTTAGCCAGAGCAGTTAGACAACAGAAAGAAAGAAAAAGAATAAGGATAAGAAAAGAAGAAGGTCAATTATCATTATTTGTGGATGGCATGATACTTTACATAGAAGACCCCCAAAATACCACCAAAAGACTCCAAGATTTATCGAACAAATTCAGTAGCATAGCAGGATGCAAAGTCAACACTCAAAAATCAATAACACTCTTGTACATAAATAACAAACTAAGAGAAATTAGTGAAACAACACCTTTCACAATAGCATTGAGAAAAATGAAATACTTAGGAGTCAATCTAACAATGGAAGTTTTGTGTTGAAAACTACAGAACCCAGAAAAAGGAGTTTCAAGAGGATATCTGAAAATGAAAAGATATCCCTTCTTGGGTAGGCAGAACTAATACAGTGAAAACGAACATTCTTCCAAAACTATTACACAGATTTATTGCAATCCCAATCAAAATATCCATCACATACCTCACAGAATTAGAGAAAACAATCCTAAAATTCATCTGGAACCAGAAGAGACTGAAAATATCAAAAGCAACAAAGGTAAGGCAGGATTATCAGAATCCCTGGCTTGAAGTTATAGTGCACAGTGACACTGATAAAAACAGCATGGTTCTGGGGAAAAAAAAACACCAGCTGATACAGAAATAGGAACTATTTTCAGAAACTACTCCAAACATACTCGGCCACCTTATCTTTGATAGGGAGGCCAAACAGCCTCAGTGGAAGACAGATAACCTCTTTAATAAATGGTGCTGAGTAAACTGGCTTTCCATATGCTGAAGATTAAACCTAGACCCAGATCTCTCACCGTGCTCTAAACTAAAATCTGCAGCAAAAATCTAATTATTAAACGGAAACACTAGTTCACGCTGACCTTAAACACTGGAAGAGAGAATAGGTAGAATTCTTGAAGACATAGGTGTAAGCAAATACTTTACGAACTAAACCCCTGAGTGCACAGGAAATATTACCGATATCATACTAAAAAGCTTTTGCACAGCAAGATAAACTTTCAACAGAATGAAGAGACAGCCCATAAAATGGGAAAAAATTTTACCAACTATTCCTCAGATGAAGGACTAATATCTGGGATGTATAAAGAACTTAGAAAAACCTGAACCCCCCCCCCAAATTTAAAGGCCCAATCCAAAAATGAGCATCTGAAATGAATAGACACTTCTCAGATGAGAAAAATGAAAAAACTGTTCAACATCACTGGTTATTCAAGTGCTGCAAATTAATACAGTGAAATTCCATCTCACTCCAGAAAGAGTGTCTGTACCGGGTTCAAGATAAAACCAAGGAGCCAGAGACGGTGCCAATTAGAATTTAAGAGCCTTTTATTAGCCAGCTGGTGACCAAACAGCAGGACCCATGCAGAGAACCACTGTGCGGTGAAGAGTGAAGGGAAAGCTAAG
The DNA here is from genome assembly GCA_004365215.1 of Cuniculus paca. NCBI lineage: Eukaryota > Metazoa > Chordata > Mammalia > Rodentia > Cuniculidae > Cuniculus > Cuniculus paca. Next base: position 14,941 of record RJWT010017016.1, on the reverse strand, counting down.
CATTTATATACTAAAACCACATTCCCCGTTGACAGTGGTTACATCCTGGTTGCCATCCCCATTGACAATGGTTGCAATTACACATACATCTATAACATCTTGGTTGCCATCCCGGTTGACAATGGTTATAATTAAACATACATCTACAACATCCTGGTTGGCATACCTGCTGGAGCATATTGTATTGAACAGGCCTGAGAATAGGGAACTAAGTTACATTCTCAAGGGGGGTAGCCTCACAAGCAAGGGGGTCGGGAGGTACAGACAGGGTTCTGTAATTTTTCTATTATGTTGGCCTACAACAATGTCCATTGTCAAGAAATCAGCCAATAACAAATGCTGGCAGAACTGTGGGGATAAAGAAAACCTCCACTATTGGTGGAAGTGTAAATTGGTACAACCAATATGGATTGAGTATACAGATTCCTCAAAAAACTAAAAATAGATGTTCCATTTAACCCTGCTAGTCTCCTTGTTATCTTCCCAAAAGAATTAAAAACATGCCACAATGATATATGCACACCCATGTTTATAGCAGCACAATTTCTAACAGTTAATCTTGGAAACAGCCCAAATGCCCATCAACAGATGAATGGATAAAAAACATGCCATTAAGAAGGATAAACTTGAGACATTTCTAGGTAAATGGATGCACTTTGAGACTATACTTTTAAGTGAAATAAATTGGACACACATGTTTAAATATCACATTGTTTCTCTTGTATGAGAAACTGAAAGGGTAAATAAGAACCAAAATGTATACTAGATATTGGGAAATAGGAAGAAAATGTTCAAGTGGTAGGGGAAACAGAGAGATGGGAGGAAAAGAAGGGAAAAGAATAGAAGGGAAAAAATGGAAGCAAAGCTTTTGAAAATAAGGAGGAGAAGGAAGACCCAAGGGAGGAGATGGGAATTGGGAAAAAAGATTCATGATATGTTATATACAGACACAGGGGGCTGGAGATACAGCTCAGTGGCACAGTACCTGCCTAGCAAGCGCGAGGTCGTCAGTTCGATCCCTGGTACCAAAATAAATTATATATATATGTATAGAGAGAGAGAGAGAGAGAGAGAGAGAGAGAGAGAGAGAGAGAAATTGCCTATAATGAATATGATCATTATGTATATCAAAAGTGTACCAATAAAATCAATTTTAATAGCCCTTCCCCAAGAAAAGAACAAAGTTGGAAGACTTGCAATACCTGACTTTAAAACAAAGATATAGTTATCAAGGCAGTGTGATATGACAAAATATTTTGAAAGTATATCAGTAGAACAGAATAGAGATTCCAGAAACTGAGTGACATAAAGATAATCAACTGAGTTTTGATAAAAGAGCAAAGGCAATACAGTGAAGAAAATGTAGTCTTTCTTTTCAGTGAATGGTGCTGGAACAGCTGCATATCCACATGAAAATAAATTAATCTAGACACAGACCTTACTTCACAAAAAATTAATTCAAAATGGATTACAGACCTGACTGTAAACTTTCAAGCTTCTAGAAGAAAATATCGGAGAACATATAATGACCTGAAGTTTCATGATGTGACAACAAAGGCTTGATTTACTGAAGACAGATTTATTGAGCTAGGCTTATTAAAACTGTAAAAATTCTGCCCAACAAGAGAATAAAAATATGAGCCACAGGCTGTGAAAAATGTTTGTGAAAGATACACCTAATAAAGAGCTGCTATCTCAAATCTACAAAGAACTCCTACAACTCAATATTCATTTAAAAATAACATCATTAAAAAGTAGACCTAAAACCTTAACAGATACGTTACTAAAGAATATATATAGTGCATTTGGGAAATAAGCATATTAAAATATGTTCTACATCCTGTAGCCAGGAAATGCAAATCAAAACAAGGACGTATCACTGTGCATCTATTGGAATGGCCAAAATCTGGATAGGTGGCACCAACAAATGATGGCAAGGACATGCATCAATAGGAACTTGTATTCATTGACTGGTGGAAATTCCGAATGGTACAGCCATTTTGCAAGACAATTTGGTGGTTTCTTAACAAAATTAAACATAAGCTTACCATGCATTTCAGCAGTTGCATTCCTTGGTATGTTTCCAAAGGAGCTGAAAACTTATGTCCACACAAAAACCTGCACAGTGGCATGTTTATACAACCTTTATTTATAATTGCCAAAACTTGGAAACACTCAAGATACCCTTCAGAATAAGTAAACTGTGGTATATCCAGACAGTGGAATATTCAGGCTAAAAAGAAGTTATCTATCAATCCATGAAAAGACACAGAAAAACCTAAGTGCATATTACTAAGTGAAAGAAGAGAGTATGGTTCCAATTATGTGACATTCTGGAAAAGGAATAAACTATGGAGACAATAAATAAATAAACAAATAAATAAATAAATAAATATCTCTGCCAGGTGAAGGGAGAGATGAACAGATAGAGCACGGAGGATTTTTAGGTCACTGAAAATGCTCTATGATTCTATGATAGTAGATACATGTCATTATACTTTTGTCCAAACTTATGGGATAAGTGTACAAGAAAAGTGCAAAAGTGATATGGATGGAGAAAGAGAAGTTAGAACAAGAAAACAAAATTCTGAGTTTTAAGGTCTTGGTAGAAGACCTTAAATCATTTCTGTATTTGTGACTTTCTTCCACAATTCTCTGAAAACTGAAAGTGGAGATAGTAGGGGTGTCACTGAAACTGCCAACTACATACAGTCTTCAGTTTAACAGGAAGGCAAATAAAATGAGAATGTTGATGGTTTGGGAGAATGAGCAGGGAATATGAGTGTTTCAGCAAGAATGAAGCAAAGGGGTAAATGGGAATGTGGAGAGAGGTTCTGAGGGTAATGGTGAGGGGTAAGAGAATCTTTCAGGGTATTTGATAATTATGGAGGGATCGATTCTAAGTGTTGATGAAAATTCAAAGTGTAGCTGAGCTTGAGGATGGTAAAGTGACCTAGGCCATTTGAGATAGGTCATTTGTCTTCAGTAACAGTGAGGCCAGAATACCAAAATGATTCTATATTGACGAGAATATCAGTTTTTAAAATTATAGAAGATACTTATTAAAGCTTTTTGAGTGTGTGGTTCATAGAGTTGGAAAGTACCTTAAAGATAAGGAAACTGTTCCTTTGTTTAAAAGATGAGGAAGTACTAAAGTCTTTTAAACACTTTTTGTAAATGTGAGATTTTCTCAAGACCACAGACACATGTGAGGGAGCTGCCACTGGGGGGAAAAAAACTGCCCAGTAGGGGAAGACAGATAATTAAAGTAACCACTGAACAAAATCTTCGAAAGCTTCTTCAACTTACAAATTTCCCATGATCAGAACACCAGTGTTCTGGGCACAAAGATCAACTGAGGAGAGCTATAGGATAGAGTCTGTGTGCACTGACATCAAACTAAAAGGCAGACGATGGCACCTTTGAGACTGACCCATAAAAAGCAACTATTAAAAAAATCAGTTTAGCGATGAAGGCTGAATCAGAAAACGTAACTTGGTCTGAAGCCCTGAATGACCTTTTGCGTTCCTTTTCACCCTTTTCTAAACTTTATGTAGGAAGTTTAAGGCTGCAGAGCAGAAATACTTACTCAAGTTTCTGCCTTTTACTAGCCAGACAGAGAGAAAAAAAAGGCAAATGACACTATATCATTGGTAGAAAAGCTCCATCCATTTGAGAACTGAGATCCATGAAACAAGCCCATGGTAGACAGGTAAATTGCTTCACTTCTATGGGGAAGTATGTGGTGTAGGATGAGATACCAGGACTGGGAGGGAAATATTCCCCAGTTGAAAACAACCTGAGTGGCAAGTATTGCTTCCCCTAAACATTAGGTTATTGGCTGCTCATAACTTTGTCGCTTGCATCTGAGTTAAACTAACCTCCAAGGCAGCAGGTGTGCTGCCTGTTAACGAGAGATGAGTGCTCCAAGGCAGCAGGTTGCTCTGTTAACGAGAAATGAGTGCAATGACCAAAAATTGTTTGAGCATAGGTCCTTAGTTTATCCATTTCACAGCCATACTTAGTGGATCTCTTTTTCCTCACTGGGACTGTCTTGGTTATTTTTTTCTCATTGTTGAGACAAAATACCTGACGCCCAAAGAGAAGGAAGGAGAGGTTTATTTAGCTTACAGTTTTGGGGGTTTTAGTTTATACTCAGCTGGTTTTAAGGCAGGGTGACGTGGTTGAGGGGCAGCTGTTCATGGCGGCTGCAAGCGGCAAGAGCAAACCGCACCAAAAAGTGGGAAAAATGCCCCCATTCTGATCTTATATTGTATGTCGGCTCCACTCCTGGGCGGGTGCAGGACTCACACCACCAATCTCAGCGCTACACAACAAATGAATCATAAATGTTAGATTCAGCTGCTTCGATGACTACATGAGGCTTGGGGCGGGGGCATCTATACGCAAACCATAACATGTCACCTTTGGCCCCCCCAAAGACTCATGTACATCCCTTATACAAAAGACATTTAGTCCATCTCCAAAGTTGCCAGAGTCCTAACAGTTTTAGCATTACTGAGAAGTCCAAGTCTTAAGTCTCTTCCGAGATCTAAGGCAACTCTTAGCTGTAAGCCCCTGTACAAATGAAAACAAAGTTAAACATTTCCAACATGCAATGGCACAAGATAGACACTACTATTTCAAAAGTTACAAACGGGAATACAAAGCATTGGAACCAAAGTAAGTCTAAAATCCAGCAGGGCAAATGTTAAGTCCCGTAGCTGTATATCCAGCATCTGAAGCAATCTGTGGCAAATTGTGAGCTCCAAAGGGCTTGTGTGGTTTCACCCCCACGGCACTTGTAGGGGTTTTAATTCCCACAGCTTCTCTCTTAGGCCCACTCTGCTCAATCTTTGCAGCTTTCCTTAGATGATCCACGCTCCTAGCTTTTTCAAACTTCTGGGGTCTCCACTTTGGCTTTACACTCACAGCTTCACATATTGCCCTCTCAGGGGCACACTGCCTGGCCTCGCAGGCCCTCTGAAAAGGGGTGGAAGCCTTTTTAACCTCAGAATGCATGCATTCTCCATGTGCCTAAAACCAGCGTCACGTGGATGCTGCCAAGGTCTGCTGCCAGCTGGAGCAGTAGTCAGGCTTTCCTCTTTCTTGACCACAGGAGTCGAGTGCCTGGATTGCTGAGCACTCTGAACCTAATTGCAAGGAACAGATTCTCTAGGTCCCTGACATTTTGGAACCTCGTGTGGCTTCTGTCGCCATTCTGGAACGTGGTGTCCTGCAGCTTTCTTCCCCAGGCAAAGTCTTTCATTTTTGTATCTTTGAGGCTGCAAAGGGTGGAGACCTGTTGCTTCCCAGGATGTCTCCAGGCCGTCTTTTTTATTGCTTTGTTCCTTCTCAGCAATCAAGGTTTCAGCTCTATCTACAGTCCACAGCTTTTGGATCAAACTCACAACATTTTAAGTCACCATGCCTGGGCTCTTTGCTCTTGATTTCCAATATAAATCTAGCTAGAAGCTGCCAACAGTAGCCATGCCACTGCCTCCACATTTGACTGCCTTGAAATTTCTTTTGCCAGATTAATCAGGCCATCACCCTTAATCTCAGTCTCAGGCAGTCTCTGGACACGAGCAGAACGCAGACAAACTTTCTGCCAAGCCATAACACACATTGTGCGAAGTCCAACAACCAATGCTGTCCTTCTTCCCAGCATAAACTTCCTGAGCCTGGTCCTTACCGGCAGGCTATCAGCCTTCTAGTCTCCTGAGCTCTGACCAGAATCTCCCCTACAGAACAGCCTAAGCTGTTCCAGGGCTTTTCTTTCAGGCGACATCTCCAAACCTTTCTAAACTCTTCCCACAAGCCATTCCCAAAGGCTCTTGAACCACATGGTCAGGTACAGTCACAGCAATGACCCCACTCCTGGTACCAAATTCTGTCTTGGTTACTTTTTTCTCATTGTTGAGACAAAATACCTGACGCCCAAAGTGAAAGAAGGAGAGGTTTATTTAGCTTATAGTTTTGGGGGTTTTAGTTTATACTCAGCTGGTTTTAAGGCAGGGTGGCGTGGCTGAGGGGCAGCTGTTCATGGCGGCTGCAAACAGCAAGAGCAAACCACCCCAAAAAGAAGGAAAAATGCCCCCATTCTGATCTTACATTGTATATCGGCTCCACCCCGGGTGGATGCAGAACTCACACCGCCAATTCCAGTGCTACACAACAAATGAATCATAAATGTTAGATTCAGCTGCTTCGATGACTACATGAGGCTCGGGGGGGCCATCTATACACAAACCATAACAGGGACTGTCAGCAAATGCACCCATATGACAAAGACACCAGCTTTGAGATGCTGTTTTTAAAATCAGAACTTTGGAAAAGTTAAAGGTTCTTTCTCCTTGTAAAATGTTTAAGAAGCCCTTAACTAGACTGATGGCCCTTGGGCTTAGTCCTGATTCTATTCTGTCACTGTTTGTAATCTTTGCTTTTTCTTTTTTCAGGACTGGGATTAAACATCCTGGTCTCATGCATGCTAGGCAAGCATTCTACCACTGAGCTTTACTCCCAACCCATAATTTGTAATTTTACTAACTAATTATTATAGGTGATACACTGTCAACTGTGAAATGTAGAAACTTTCATTTCATTTCATTTCATTTTAATTGAATTTTATTTTTTTTTGGTACTGGGAATCAAACTCACAACCTCATGCTTGTCAGGTAGGTGCTGTGCCACTGAGCTAAATCCCTGGCCCAGAAACTTTCATTTTAAATAAAATGTTTTGAATAAAACAAAAATATAACTATTAAAATTTAGTAGGTTACTGGTTTAGGTTTTTAAAATAAACCACAGAAACTTTTCTTCTTTATTCATGTCAGACTGTATAGAATTCTGGCAAAGTGAGATGAAGGCAGTATGTTTCCTGACTAATGAAATTTTTGCCTTACTTCTCTTTTAACTTTTTAAAGTTTTTGTTATAAAGTATAACAAATATTCATAAAACTTTTGAAATGTAAATAAAAATTTTAATGAATTATAAAAAGTGAGCATTCATATAACCACCACTGAGCTCAAAAACAACACCACTTTATCTTTTTTCCTACAGAAATCTTTTCTCCTGTTAGATGGCTTGTTGGTTTCTTTTTTGGGGGGTGGGGAATGAAATGGGAGGAGTCATGAGTAGTAGCAGAAGACTAACTTTTGGGAGGTCCAAAATAAGTACGCTTTGAATAGAATTTAATCAAATGTTTAGTGTTAGTGTTTTATTTTGTAGCCACTCCTGGAATTTTTTTTTATAGCTGTGAATTTAATATTTTAGGACAAGTGGTAGATCTTCATGCTTAAAAGTAAAAAATCTCCAGCTAACCATCTTCAGATTTGTATCCTGAAAGTAAAAAGCTTGTGATCCTTTGAATATGACAGACATCCTCATCTTGATTATTTTTTACAAGTTCTCATCTCCCTCTTCTGCTTGTCATTAGAGGCAGCACAACCAAGAAACCAGTGTTGATATTGGTTTTGTACAGTAGACAGATATTCCTGGAAAATACTTGACAGTTATCAAAACACACCTTTCAGTTCATCTCAGGTTACCATAGTGCAGATAAAAGTACCTGAAGGATTCAGTGAAAAAGCTTTATTGCATGAAAAATATATATTTACTTTGTTTAATAATAATCCATAATTATAAATCCTTTTGTGTTTTAAGAGAATTAATAGATTACAACTATTTGTGTATCCAGAAGAGGATTCTTTTGAACTATATTTTTGTGATTTAAAGACTTTTCTCACATCTTAATATAGTGTAAAATAATTGAGGAAGTATTTTAGCTACCTAGGTGTATATCAAGCTTAAGATAGAAAAGCTATGAGAAGGACTCATTTTTGGTGGCATTTGCTGCGGTTTTAAGAACTGGTTGATAAGGCTTCAGATTAAAATTTGGTAGCTTGAACACGTGCTTACCATTAGTAAGATAAATAACAGATAATTAACTTAAAAGAGGAAAGTTATTTTGCTTCATGATTTCAGAGGTTTTAGTTCATGGTTACTTATCCCTGTTGCCTTTGTGCCTGTGGTGAGACACAGCATCATGGCAGAAAGTGCACAGCAGAACAAAGCAGTTCACCTCACAGTGCAAGGAAGCAAAGAGAGAAAGGAAAGACTGGGATCCCAATTTCCTCTTCAAGGGCACAGCCCGCAGTGACCCTACTTCCTTCTCTAGGCCCTGCCTCCTGAAGTTTCATCCCCTCCAGTAGTGCCAAGGGTGATGAGCAAGCATTTAATACGCACAACATTAGGGTACACTCCATCCAAACCATAACAAACACCATGTAGTAATGGTGACATGAGAGGAGGTAAGAGTGGATGGGAGACACCAGCAAAGTCATGGAAGATGAAAAGTGAATAGTACTGTGACAGCCGGCTTAGTATAGTAGAGTTGATAGCTAAGTTCTTTAAGGGAGGTTGGAGTGGATACTGGGAAGAAGCAGCTATGATAGCCCCTCAGAATTTGAGAAGGGCTCTGGAATTAGAGGCTGGGAAGCAGGGAATAGGCTTGAAATGAAGGATTGGTTGAGAATCTGAAAAACAAGCTAGATGCCTACTTTCCTTATCCTATATAGCAAGAGGAAATTCTTGCCAGAGACTAGAAATTTTTGCTCTGGGTAAACTGAAATAAATAAGAGGTTTTGGCTATAGAAATGCAGACAAAATAGAAAGGAAGAGTGAAATGATCAAATGGGAAAAAGAAATTTAATGAAATTCTGCATGTTAAATAATGAATTTCTGTATTCTTAGCACCCCTTGAACCTAGAATACTCAGGTAATTAGGCAGGATATGAAGTACTTTTCTCTGGGTATGATGAGCAGCCCTATAGAAAAGACCTACAGATATAAGCCTGATGATATTTGAGGTACCTCAGTGAAAAAATGCCTTACTTCCCATTCTTCATACAATGAACTCATAAATCAATAACCTTATTACTCTACCCCCTCCTTCCCACATGCACTTGGAACTTGAAGTCAGTTTTTTAGAACCTTGATCTTAAATGGTAATAAATAGCCCATGAATAAGAGACATTTGAGGAAAGCCTTTAACGAAAAGTAGAAACCAAAACAAATAAAAGAAAAAAATCATGGTGAAGGCAGAAATGCAAGGAGGAGAAAATAAGAATAATCAAAGCCAGCATTCTTATATTAATATGTAAAAAGATGAGAAAATATTGCCTTCATATAATAACAGAGACTGAAAAAGTAATAACAAAAATAAGAAATAGAACTTAGACATTAAGAATAAATTGTCAAAAAAAAATCATCAGGTAGACCAGAGGATAATGTAGAAATGAGATGAAAGGTAGAAAATAAGAGAATAGAATTAACAGGTATAATCAACAGGTATAATATCATGCTAATAAGAGTTCCAGAAAGACTACAGAGAAAAGTAAGATGAGAGGGTTACCAAAGAAATAATACAGTAAAATTTCTCAAAACTGGAGGGCATTCATTTGAAGATTAGCCAGAATAAATGAAAAAAAAAACTACAAAGAAACAAATGTACGAAAGATATCATTGTAAAATTTCATTATAGTAATAAGGAAAATGGAAGTGTCCTAAATCCTACAGAGAAAAGCAAAACAGGTTACTTGCAAAAATATACATAAGTGGAAGGCACTAACTGTCTTAGCAGCAACACTGAAATCTTAAACAGTGGGTAAATTCCTTCAGAATTCATAGGAAAATTACTTTCAATCTAAAATTTTAAACAAACTATCTACTGAGAGACAGAATAAAGGCATTTGAGGGCATAAAAGAGCTAAAAAGTTTATTGTCTTTGCATCATTTCACAGGAAACAACTGAATGGTAATTGTTATCAAAAATGAGCATAAGCAAAGAAAAAATAATTTATGACATTCCATAAGTAAATAGTCAAACAGGGAAAAGCAAATTAAAGTTCTAAAATGATAGTAAAAACAGACTGTAGGATAGCATCCCCAAAGAGAGAGCAGTCCACATCACAATAGGAAACAGGATGAATCCAGAAGGATGACTTACAGGCATTTCCATGTAAAATCAAAACAAAAGTCATATATAATTTGATATATCTGACCACGTGTAGAATATTCCTTATACTGGTTTTCTACTTTCTCTGGAGCATTTGGGATGAATTGATGATTCAGAAAACCTGGTAAATGGAAGTTAGAGGAGGCAGTTATAAAGCCCAGAAAAATAAATGCTTGTATGAGAAAAGAAACACAGAATTAAAATAGTTTGGCAGAAAGTGTTTACATAACTCACAATAATATAAATCACTAGTGTGCTAGTTACGATGTGAGACTATACTGCTATAATAGATACTCTCCAGATGTGACTTAAAGAACAAAATATTTTTATTTCCTGTGTCAGCTCAAGGTGAACATTTCAAATGGGTAGATGTGTCTGCTCCGTACAATCATTCAGGAACCCATATTTCTTCCATCTTGTTACTCTAAGGCATTGCTCTAATCTGTATGGTTGAAACATAGTCAACATCTATGTTCCAGCTCATAAGACCAAGCAGTCAAGAAGGGCAAAGGTTTAATATCGAAGCCTGGAATTTCATATATCGCTTTCACTTCTAATGGCAGAAATTCAATTACATGGGCACATCTACAGGAAATATTCAGAATATTTAATGTCTGATAATCTAGCCACTGACAAGTTAGAGCACAAGTCTGCTGTGACCTCGGAGGCAGGTTCTGAAACCTCCCTGATGTATCACGTGCTGACTGTTTCTTTTTGCTCGCTGATGGGAAATGGTGGGTTGGGGAGTATCCCAGATAGGGATTGGGAGAAGCTTGAGCAGTAACCATTTACAAGCAAGTATAGAAGTATTTTAATAACGATTGATACAGCTGTACTAAAACATAGATTGACCCTGGAGATGCCTGACTGAAAGGAAGGCTGGCAAAACATGATGGTAATAGATGAATGGAAGAGGCTAAATTGATCTATTATGGGACATTTGCAGTTATATTAATATCTAAATTTTAAAATCAAATATCAATGTATGCATGAATAAAAAAACTACAAAGAAACCAAATGTGTGAAAGATATCACTGTAAAATTTCAGTGTAGTACTAAGGAAAATGGAAGCATCCTAAATCCTACAGGAAAAAACAAAACACGTTACTTGTAAAAATGTAGAAACATGAAATTAAAGATCAGAAGAAATAGTCAAAAATTTTATAGATAATTTGCCTTTGAAGTGAATGGAGAGGTGAAGCAGGATACTGCTGTTTTTCCTTGTAAGCCTGGTAGTACACTTTGAATCTTTAAATAATTTTCTTGGTTCCTTGGATAAAAATAGTAAGAAAAAAAGTATTTCAGTGATAATAAGTGGACTGAAGAATGATTTACCTTGTATGCAGAGCTTTAAAAATATGTCTACTAGAAGTTTAGAAGCATTATTGCATCAGAGTTAGACCTCCCCCTGCCCCCCATAATTGCGACTCCAGCACTCACTCTGCTTCAGAATTTTTGGGGTGAGCTTTTAGAAACTTTAAGTGACTCCTCATCTCAAAATTTTGACTTGGCTTTGTTTCGGTTCCAGGCAGTCAGTAACTTTTAAAAGTTTCCCAGCTGGTTCTGATGTGCAGTTGAGGGTAACTCCTCTAGTCAAATAGTTTAAACATCTTCGCTTCTCCTTCCTAAACATCTTTTGTATTCTTCCCATCTTGTCCTCTCTCACTGCTTCTGTTTCAGGTTGCATCTTCCTCTGCTGTAAGAGCTGAACCAGGCTGGTCTTTTTTAGGTTAAAGAATAGGAAGAAAGAGAGATGAGAGTACTCATTGAGATGACCTATGAATAATGGAAATAACTATTTCAGAGAGCCAATATTTGTTTCTTTTTGTTTTACCAAAATCATTATAGGTAAATATTTTACTATATGCACCAGTAGCTGCATTTCCAGTTGGCAACTAGGATCACCAGCAGTTTTCATAGCCCACTTATTTCTGTGAAGGTGGCTATCAGGGGAACACATCCAGAAAGAAAAACAGTCTTTTCATAAAGAACCCAGTTATCACCTGAGAGAAGAAGATTTGATGTGATGGATGAATTCCAATTTGATATCTTTTAATTGAGGAGAACCTTCTGTTTTCTTTGTCTTTTCAGTGAGAGGCCTTGTGAAAAGAAATGCTTTAAACACAAGTTTGGTACTTTATATTTTTTTTTTCAGAGAAACCTATATGTTTAATTCTACCTGTTGTATATAGCTACCTATAAATATGTGCACTTGTAAAGTTTAAAAAATCAAAGAGCTGATAAATATTAACTAAGATAAACTTCATAGAGGCCTGCATATGCACATGGTTTATTTGTTCTCTTTCTGTGGGGCCTCCTTAGCTAGTAGGAAACAAGTTAACACCCTAGGAAATTTAGGAACCACTGTTGAACACATCTGTGTTTCCAGGTTGCCTTGAAGTTATTGAAATTATTGTGAAATGTAGTTTGAAAGGTTTTCCCAAAGAATGTGAAAACATATGGAGATTTTAACTGCTGAAACAATTCCATGTAATTTACAAATAAAAGCCAGACAGAAATTAATATGTACCATTCTTCCTAGGGTAATATGTTAGTCCATCCACGATGCTACAACAATGTGCCATAAATTGGGTGGGTTATAAACAACAGAAACATTTCTCTCGGTTCTAGAAACTGGGAAATCCAAGCTAGAGATATGAGTATTTTGGTGTCTGGTGAGGTTCCACTTCCTAGTTTTGGCTGTGGCCTCACATGGTATGAAGGAACTAGTTTGCTCTCTGAGCTCTTTTATAAAGGAACCAATCTTAATTGTGCTCTCATGATGTAATCATGATCCAGAGGTCTTATGTATTAATACCACCACCTTGGTGTTTCAGATTTCAGCATAAGAATTTTGGAGGAACACAAACATTTAGACCATAGTAAGTAGTGTTTTCACATTATTCCTGAGGAATGAGGAGACTTGAGTCCTGGTTTTGATGTATTGCTAAAGATTTGTGGTGTCAGAAATCTACCTTACTTCTCTAAACTGTTGTTTTCCCATGTATAAAATATAATAGTTGATCTAAATTACTACCAAGATCATTTTGAATCATCTGTGATTCTGGAAAGTAATGAAACACAGCCTGTAACCATGGAGAGGAAAGTTGATTGATGGAGCCAAAAATAGACTTATTTTCTCCTTCTGTGTAACACTGATGCTCTCCCATTGAGTAAGTCCCTCTGTGACTCTGTGTATATTGCCTTAATAAACCAATTTCTTGATTTTTTAAATGCCAGCTGCTCAAAAGTGAACAGAAGACTGTCTTAAGAAATACAAAGCAAATGAGCTCCTGTCTCTTTGTTTTAAATATAGATCTGAACTATTGTGCTGTTTTTCATTCCTGCCATAGGTATTCAAAAAGCAGAAGGTGGTGATTTGGTAAATTTAGAAACTATTTCACATCATTTCTTGCTTTCTTTGTGTTTATGTGTGAATGCCATTCAAAAATATGTCTTATTTTTCTCTTAAAATATGCTTTCCTTTATTTTTACCTTTCTGCTGGCAACAAGTCCATATCTATAAATACTTACAGGTTTTGTCAAAATCTTTGGGTTGATTTCTTTACTCTGAAATGCACCTTGACCTAGTTGAGACAAGTACAAAACTGGTAGGCAAAGTCTTCCTGTCTGTGAGCATATGTGCTAGATCCAGTCCATTAAATTGACATTTTAAATGCCTAAAGGATTAACAGAAATTTAATTTTTACTTTATTCTGTGTTAATGTATATCCAAAATGTCACATCACTCACCAACTATGTGAGATTGGACAAGTTACTTACTTTAACTGTTTCCTCCTCCATACATTTTGGATTTTACCCCTACTATAAACTGGAAACAACTCACAGAGAGAGAAATTAGGGAAAGCACACCCTTCACAGTAGCATCTAAAAAAATGAAACACTTAGGAATCAATCTAATAAAGGATGTAAAGGATCTGTACAGTGAAAGTTACAGTACCCCCAAAAAACGAGATTGAAGAAGATATCAGAAAATGGAAAGATGTCTCTTGCTCTTGGATAGGAACAACCAACATGGTGAAAATGGCCATACCCCCAAAACCGCTATACAGGTTTAATGCAGTCTCAATCAAAATACTATTAGCATACCTCACAGATCTAGAGAAAACAATCCTAAAATTCGTTTGGAACCAGAAGAGACCTAGAATAGCAAAAGCAATTCTGGGTAACAATGGCCAGTCAGCAAGCATCACAATCCCTGACTTGAAATTATACTACAAAGCTACTGTGATAAAATCAGCATGTAACTGGCAAAAAAAAACAGGCCTGAGGATCAGTGGAACAGAATAGAAGATGCAGACACAATCCCAAACACTCAGCCACCATATCTTTGACAACGGGGCCAAACATGTTTACTGGAAGAAAGCATCTTTAATAAATGGTGCTGAAAGCTGGGCGTGGTGGTGCACTCCTGTAATCCCTGCACTTGGGAGGCTGAGGCGGGAGGATCCTAGCAAGTTTGAGACCAGCCTGGGCTACGAAGTGAGCCCAAGGCCAGCCTGAGCTGCATAGTGAAACTCTGTCTAAAAACAAACAAACAAACAAACAAACCAACAAAAAATGGTACTGATAAAACTGGTTTTCCTCATGCCAGCGACTAAACCTATTCTCATATCTATCACCATGCACTAAACTAAAGTCAAAATGAATCAAAGAGCTAACTATTAAAATAGGAATATTACATTTACTGGAAGAGAAAATTGGTAGAAATCTCGAAGACATAAGTGTAGACAGACACTTCATGAACAAAACTCAGACTGCAAGGGTTACAAAGAATCAACAAATGGGATCTCACCTTATTAGAAAGCTTTTGCACAACAAAAGAAATCACCAACAGAGTAAAAAGAAAATCCACAAAGTGGGAAAAAAAATTATAGCCACTTGTCCCTCAGACAAAGGAC
>RJWT010017015.1:0-19519 GCA_004365215.1 Cuniculus paca | reverse complement strand
TCTCTCTCTCTCTGGCTATCAAAATGCTTGACTGTATTGTACTCACCCTTCTTCTTGTGGAGATGTAAGATGATACAGTGCTCACATGATGTGATGAAGTGTGGAGAATGGTAAAGGCACTGTGGCATAGCACTCAGTTACTATGTGAACTGTTCATGTATCAGAAGGAAGATGACTTGTGTCCAGTGATCTGGATTATTGAGCCATAGACAATGTCAGTGTTTGCATGTCAGACACAGCCAATTGTGATGTTTCAAGATCCCCCTTAGTTGAAGGTTTTTGTTTCTAAAATCTTTCGGAAGAACATTGTAATCAGAAGTTGTTGTTTCTCTTTAATTCATCAAGATGCTGCTGCAGAGGTTCTAATCTTTTGGTGGTCATAGATGTGATTTTCATGCTGTGTTCTATCAATGGATCAGAATCTATAAATTTGTCCTTTAATGTATATGCAATTTAAAATACTTCCAATGTTTATAACATCAACATTACTTGTCGGACTTGAATTTCTTCATCTTCTTCCTCTGTAAATAATTTAACATGTTCTTCCAATTGCTCATTTGTTAATACTTTGATGTGTCTTTCACTTCTTCATCAAGCATTTCAGCAGCCCCTTTTACATCATCTTGTCTGTGTGAATGACTTCCTGTCTTCCCCATCTGTCCCTGGAAGCCTTCAAAATCATTCATGGCTTTATTCATAAATACTTTCAGGAGACATTTAAAGTTCTAATTCATTCACTGCAGCTTAGATTAATATCATTGCATCAACAATAGTGAGTGATTTCCAGTATTGCATTATGTTCAAATTAGTATTTTCATCAAATATTGGTTGAATTTATTGAAAGCCCAGTTGTTGTATATTACCTTGACAAACCAGGCAACATCCTGGTCAAGGTGCTAGAGCAATGATGTGTTTAGAGTAAAAAAATTTCATATTCATGGCAAACATATTCAGGATGGCCAAGCACATTGGCTATTATTAAAAGAATTTTACATTCCAACACTTCCTCTTCCAAATAGTTTTTCACATCTGGAATGATGTATTGGTGGAACCACTCCATAAACAAGATGGCTATCACCCCTGCCTTCTGGTTATGTTGCCACAACACGGGCAGATAAGTTTTATTTTCATGTTTGAGAATGTGTGGGTTCTTCACTCTGTACACTGTGTCTGGCTTTATCACATGCCCTTCAGTGCTACCACATGAACCAGAATTAATCTTTCTGTCTGCATTTTATGACTAATCGCCTCCTCTGCACTTCTACAAGTGCAACTTCTTTTGTGGCCTTTACTCGCAGAGAGCCTGGTTTCAGCACAACTTATGAATTGCTTTGCATGGTATTTTTTTATTTAGCTGAGGGAAAAATGTGGCAGAAGCTTCTTCACTGAATGACATAGCCTTTACAGAAAGTTTATGAATCTAAACTGATTCCTATACCTGTGAAACCTTTCCTACCTTGCACTAAATAGTTCAGTGTGTATCATTTCAGGGGATCCTTAGCTGAAGCCTTGATATATGTGTAATGTTTTTTGGCTTATCATAGTGCTTTCAATTCAAATATTTAATCTGTTCTTTTCTTCCACCCACAAATTTAATGCTGCTTCCAACTTTACTAAACAGTTACCATCCACTGCGGTCATAATGTGATTTGAGATGTGGTGGTACAATTAACACAATTCTTTCTTTCTTTCTTTCTTTCTTTCTTTCTTTCTTTCTTTCTTTCTTTCTTTCTTTCTTTCTTTTTTCTTTTTCTTTCTTTCTATTTCTTTTTGCAGTGCTTTTTTTTATTACTAAATGTTGGCAGTAGATAATGATTACATTTTTGAGGGGTGTTGGCACATGTACATAACCCATCTTAATTCTTCTTTTCATCCCTTACCCCTCTAAGCCCTCCCTACTCCTCCTGACTTGGTTCCTTTCCCATTTACAAAAGTTTTGTTTTCATTTTCTCTTTCAGTTCTTTTTCCATTCCCTTTTCTTCCCCCTCTATCCCATCCTTCCATCTCTTGTGCCCCTCTCTTTTGAGAAAGATCTACTCCTCTACTTCCTATTATCTTACCCTTTATTTAAAATTCGGGCTTCTCAGAAGAAACCATATGATATTTAAGCTTGTGCATCTGATTTATTTTACTTAATATTATGGTCTCAAGATTCATCTTTTTACCAGCAAATACTTCAAATTTATCCTTCTTTATGGTAGAGTAGTGCTAAATTGAGTATAACTACCACATTTTATTTCTCCATTCATCTGCTGATGGGTATGTAGGCTATTTCTAAGGTTCAACATTATAAATTGTGCTGCTATAAACATAGATATGCATGTGTCACTGTAATATGATGAGTTTAACTCTTCTGAGAAGATACCTACAAGGGAAATAGCTTTGTCAAATGAATTCCTATATTTAGTGTTTTGAAGACTCTCCATACTTATTTCTATGAATTGTACTAGTTTACATTCCCAACAACAATGTAGAAGGGTTCCACTCTCCCTGCAGCCCTGCCAGTATTTAGTACTATATGACTTCTTGATGATTGCAATTCTTTCTGCAAACAATAGTATCTAAGTGTGGTTTTAATTTGCAGGCTAATGCAATTTTCTGTTTCTTTAATCACAGTTTCACAGATATATTTGTTCTTCTTATAGTTGTTTAACAATTTAAGCACATGATGCTTTTTCTTATATCTTACTAAGTCAAAAATTCTCATAGTTTCACTTTTTTTTCTGGAATTTCCTATTTAATATCTTCAAGTTATGGATGACTCAAGCCACAGAAAACAGAACTGTAAATAAATATGAAATATACTGTAATCTGATTGAACTTTATTTTGAAGCAATTGTTTATCAATCTTAGTGGGTTTTCTCTCTAATTCAAACTGTTTTCTTTAAGATTTTTTAAATTACCAGCTTTCAAAAGGGTTAAGTTAGTCTATCTTTTATTCTCCTTAGCTTTTTATGGTAGATGGTAATTTTTCATTTTTTATTTGTTGTAAGGTATTAATGTGGTTGTATCTGCCTGAAGGAGAGCGAGTTCTCTGACCTCTTAGGACCTACTTTTCTAGGCTATTGCCATTGAAGTCCTATTGAGATATAAAATATTTCTTTAGTTCTACAAATTGATTCCTTCTCTGATACACTTTATCTGATCTCAGAGAATAGTACTATAATCATCTAATTGCTAATGTACTTATTATTTTTAAATCTTTCCTTTTGGGGAAGAACACATTTTCTTTGATGTTAATTTCATTTTTTTTTCATGTAGAGTAAACTTAGAACCTGACATTCCTGTACTTCTTGATCCCCCTACTCATTCCTTTTTAGGGGAAGGGAAAATAGTAATAGATTTGTAAGGTTGCAAACAGAACCTGAATATGCATTCTTGGTTCTTCTTTTCCTCTTCTTGTTTTGGAACTGACTTGCTATAAGAAGCATAAGATCTAGTGAACACCTCCTTATTGTATTTTCACAAAGGTAGACTCTACATTTCCAGCAATAGGTTATAGCTTAGAGAGTGTTTATTTCTTGTGGACACCACTTCCCACAGATATATGTATTTTCTCCAGTATTAGCTTCATTTCTATAAGTTTTAAATGTGGATCTACAATCTGATGTACATGTCAATCTTAGTTTTTAATTACTACAGAATTTGAACTAGGAAATAAAGTCTGGAGGAAATTTAAAGACAATATACTTATTAGACTTTCCTCAAATTCCCAATAGCAGCCCCATACTGGGTGTTTAATATGGCTCAGGTCTTTGCTTTCACTTTTATACCATCTCTGCTTTGAGCTATTACTTGCCAGAATTAAAGAAAGTGCGTAACTGTTCTATTTTCCCCATATCAGAGCCACAGGCAAAGCATCCTCCACACTAACACCAGAGAAATATTTTTGAAATAGAAATTTTATAACTTGGTATTTCTCTGCAGCTTTTTCAATTTATTCTAGACTTGAAAATTTGTCTGACCTGGTTTTTTATGACTAGGGAACTGTCTATTCTCTAGTTCTGAATCTCAGTCATCACCTGCATATACTCTTCTCTCACTACGCAACATCCTCATGACAAACTTTCATGATACTCAAACTAAAAGAAAAAGAGTTCAGTACTTTTCTCTGCCACTTTACAGGTTTTCTGTCACTGCCCAATAAAGACCTTGTGTCCTTCTTCATCCAGTCAGATAAGTTGATGCTTAATTAAGGCATTATCATGCTTAAAATGTTTCTCTCTCTTGATGTACTGTTTTCTTCTCTGTTCCTTTAATTCACTGTAAAATATTTCATTTGTGTATTTACTTGTTAACTCTGCTATACATCATCTATCCTCCTTTTCATCCATCTCTCCATTTATTCACCCGCTTGCCAATGGTTTGAAAAATGTGCTTGATTACAGAGTTGAAAGGATAGATGCAATACTGACTTTCATACAGTTACAATTTCTGTGATAAACTTATTATCTTGTGACTGTTATAAAAATTAATTTGGCTAATTTTTCCACTAGTTTGTTACTATTTCATGGCAAAAATGACCTATTTGGCTTTAAATTCAATGCATCCAACATGTACATAGCAAGAAGATACTACAAATGCATGCATATCAAGAAATTTAATGTATAAACTATTTGATTTCTATAGATATGTTTCAACTTATATAATTTCAGAATTTATAATCATAGTCACACCAATATTATCAGTGGAGACTTCTGGTTTGGATCTGTCCTGCAATCTTGAGTCTTGAATATATGACAAAAGATGGAGATGTTTCAGTCCCAGCCCGCACACACTCCAGCCACCATTGTGGAGGCTCACGACCTCCAGTAGCCAGCACACACAGGCTAGGCAAAGCAGCAGCCAGTCCTGCACCAGTGCACCCAATGACCACCACTGGATACCCACAGCCAGCATTGGCAAGGAGAACCAAACAGTTAGGCTATGGAGAAATTGTTCCCAACACAGGAAGTGCCCAGGACAGCACTACCTACTTGTCCAGAAGAACCCAGGAATGTGTCATGGCAAAGAAGCAAAATGTAGTCTCTGGCCTCCAACTCAAGCAGAGCAAGTCCAAGAGATGTAAACACAGAAGAGATCAGGAGTTGCACACCTGAGGTTTCTGAAGTGATGGCAACTGAAGTAAAGAAACTACTTCATGAGCCTACAAAAGAAATTAGAGCAGAAATACTATCTCAAGTAAAAGAAGAAATGAAAAACATAATAAAAGAATTGCTAAGCACCTCTAAAGAAGGCATAGATAAAAATAGAGGAGCATAGAAAAATAAGGGAAATCTTGAATGAACAATATAAAAAAGATTCAGAATACATGAAATAGATTCAAAGGTATATCCAGGAAATTAAAAACTCCATTGAAAGCTGGCAAAATTACTTGAAAGAAACCAAAGATAGACTTTCAGATCTTGATTACAGGTTTGCAGCATGTGATCATGAAAGGAAAGATCTCTTAAAAATAACAAGGAACCAAGAAATAACAATTCAATGGCTGCAAGATGACACAAAGCAAAATAACTTAAGAATAATAGATATCAGTGAAAAAGCAGTGACAACACAAATGACATTAAAATTCTATTTACAGAAGTAATAGCAGAAAATTTCACAACCATGGAAAAAAGACATGACATTCAGATAAGTGAAGTGTATAGGATTCCAGTTAGCCATAACCAAAATGAATCTACACCCAGACATATAATAATCCAGATTCAGGTAATTCAACGCAAGAAAAGAGTATTAAAAGCTGTTAGAGAAAATCAACAGATCACTTATAAAGGAAAACCCATCAGAATCATGACAGACTTCTCAACACAAATCATCAAGTCAAGAAGAGTTTGGAATGAGCTATTACAAGTCCTGAAAGAAAACAACTTCCAACCCAGATAGATGTACCCTGAAAAAGTATCTTTAAAATTAATGGAGAAACAAGATACTTTCATGAAATAGAACAACTGAAGAAATTCATAACTACCAAACCAACCTTACAAAGAATGCCTCTAGAGAGAGATTAAAAAAAGACCACAGTTTGAGGAACAGTGGCAGAGGGGATCACCAGGCAGGGCAGCCTGTTGAATGGAGGGGAAAAGTAGGCAGCCAACGGCAGGAAAATAGCATGGCAGAGACAAGCCAGTGCATCTTGGCCATAACCATTAATGTAGATGGCCTCAATTCACCAACAAAAAGAAACACCGGCAGAGTGAATCAGGAGACAGGATACATCAGTATGCTTTATATAGGAAACATATTTAATTCAAAAGGGGGTTCATAGATTGAAGGTCAAAGGAGAGAAAACAATGCTCCATGTGACAGGGAACCAGAAAAAAAAAAAAGTAGGGGCAGCTTGCCCATCAGCTGCAGAGTGGATAAGAAAGATATGGCATTTTTATACAATGGAAAGTTACTCAGCTATAAAGAAAGATAACCTTAAGGCTCTTGTAGGTAAATGGATACAACTTGAGATCATGCTCATGGGTGAAAAGGTTCAGAGGCACATGGGTGAACATTGTGTTGTCTCCCTAGTATAAAAAAACTAAAGTAGTTAGTGGAATCCAAAACATACAATAGTTATTGTGAAAGTGAAAGGGGAGGAAATGTCTAAAAGGGGAAGGCAGTGGCTATTGTTAATCTATTACTGTGTTTTGAAACCCTGTATTATTTTAATTGTTCTGTTTAGTCTGGTTTTAATCTGCTTTGTTTTGTTTGATTTTATTATAGTTGTTGGCATGGACAGCTATTTCAAAGATAACAAAGTATATTATGATAGCCATTATTGATTTCCTATTATCTTGTTTTGAAGCCCTGTATTGCTTTCATTGTTTTGTTTTGATTGATTTTATTCTATTTTTTTTTGTTTGACTGTATTGTGTCTGATAGTATGGGCAGCTATTTGAAGATACCAAGAAGCATAATGGTAGCCGCTGATGTTTTCCTATTGTTTGTTATGAGGTCTTGTATTGTTTTCATTAATTTGCTTTGATTGGTTTTATTTTGTTCTGTTTTCTTTGACTTTGTAGTGTCTGAAAGTATGGGCAATTATTTTGAAGATATTATGGTAGCCATTATAGATTTCCTTTTACCCTGTTTTGAAGTCCTGTACCATGTTCATTGTTTTGTTTTGATTGACTATTCTGTTTTATTTTGTTTGGTTTTATTCTCTTCAAAAAAAAATTAAAAATGGAGATGTTAATTCATTAGAGCAGTGGAAGAACAAAGTTCATTTGCCTAGAGGAGTAGAAGTTCACTCTGACCTTGACTTTAGTTTCCAGTGCCAGCATTTGGAACTCTTTTGACTCCCCCCTGATCTTTCAAGACTTTTCTTTGGCCCTGCTATTTTTTGACGTGCTCTGAATAGTTTTTCCTTTTGAATAACTTCTACCTGTACCTTCACCTACTCTTATAATGGAAAATATTTGAGGTATTTTTTAATCATTGCTAAGACAAGAAAGCCAATTTAAATGCATACACAAACATATTTAACAAGATAAAAATATTATCAAATGTTATAATGTTGAAAGAAATCATATTTAGAAAGCTCCACTGTGTGAAACATTTAAAGAAATGGAAAACCTGCTAGGTGATGCCTGTGTATTTTTTGTTATCCAGACAATTTGCCAGTGGATCTTCCAACTCCAACAGAAACTTCAGTTCCTGTAACATTACCTCCGCACAACTGTACAGATAGTCAATTTGTCTGCAGAACTGATGGATACTGTGTTGAAAAATTTCAGAACTGTGATTTTAGATATGACTGCCCTGACAAATCAGATGAATCATTCTGTGGTAAGTGAATTCCTAAACTTTGAATTAACTATAGCCATAAAGTACATACAAACACTACTATAATCTCTAAGTAGTGTTGCCTAATGTCATAGAATTTTCAATGAGGCTTAGAGCAATCTCTCAATGTACTAGTTATTTAGATAAAAATGATAATAGAAGAATCAGCATACATTTTCTTTCAAGTTTAACAGAGGTTTCTTTAATTTTTTGTGTTCAAAGATACTGTAATTAATGACCGACTCTGAGATTGTCGTCTACTGCCTCTTCTCCATCTAGTTCCCTTTTTGTCTCTACTTCCTTCACTATGAAATAGGAAATATTTGTAGAGGAAGCATAAATTAAGTTAGATTAAGTGTTTCAAATTTTCCCATTGTCAAGATTGCCATATAACAATGGATGATATATGAAATAGAGTTCATAAGAAACTGAGTTTTAATACAGATAAGACCTTTAACCTCTGTGTCCTGGTAAAACATGGTTTTCATCTATTTGTTTCTGCCAATACATAACCTTTTCTAAGCAAATAAAAGACAAATTATTTAATTTAAAAATGAACTCAGTCAAAGGTATAGATAGAAAGTCAAACATTTAATCTGTGTTTAACAGTGAAGGTTAATAGTTACATATAGATAACACAGAGAGTATAGTGAAACTCTTATTTGTCCTATATCAGCCTCTTTAAAAAATTATAGTATTTAAGAAATCTAGTAGTTCATATTTTCTTTTAATCCAGAAAATAAAGGTTCATGGTGTACAAATACATCACAAATTATGTAATCTAGAAAAGCAGTCAAAATCAAAGCTGGCTCACTGCATGAATGAAATGGGACAGTAATTAAGTCAAGATAGTCAGGGATTTATACTTTGCAACACAAAAGGAAAATAGTGCAGTGGAAGATGCTGTAATACTAAAATTTTTTCATTTGTAGCCAGTAGTATGACTACATATAAATTTTAATATTTGTAAAAGTTTATAGAAAACTTGAGACTATATTAATGAATACTATTAGTAAATACTGAATTTCTCCTTAGTTCAACTTTGTCATTTCATAATGTCATTTATGATTAAATGAAATATTTTAATTAAGTTCTTTAAATGACATGAATGAATGTTCTTACATTATTTTCAAATCAGAATAATTTTGGTTTGCATTATTGACATTTCACTTACTAATTTTACGTTATTGCTTTCTCTTTTGTAAAATAAAGTATTATGATAAATCTGCTTATAATCAACAGCTTAACATTTTGTAATTCTTTTTTAATTGAGACAAATTTTTAAGCATGCAGCACATTATTGTTGATGGTAAGTACATCATACAGCAGATCTCTAGGTTTTACTCTTGCTTGACTTATACTGTATGCTAATTGTTTTCAAAAGTATACAATTTTTATATTTTAATGATATGAATAATAGAATCCTAATCCCAATAGAATCCTAAACATCCTCACAAAATAAATATATAATTACTGTTAATATCAGAGATTAAGTAACACATTTAAATAATATGATTAAAATTACTTTTTCTTTGCAGTATTTCCTTCTCAAAATTTATATTAACTCATACAGAAGTTTGAAATGGTGGAAGTTTTTAACATCAGAGTTAATGACATCTAAAATTGGAATGCAAGTCAGATTTTCTATGTATACATAATATATTGAATTGAATTTTTAAGTCAAGAATGGAGGATTTAACACACATGGATAGATACATACATACACACATTCAGTGACAGAAGAGAATTTAGAAAGCATTTTCATACAAAATATTTGTATTTCAGAAAATTGCTGGACTTGTAATTTTCTGTAATATTATGATACAATCATTACAAGAATCTTAAAAGCATTCAAAGGAACAAGGTCACCATAGCTTATTATAAATCAAAGTTCTTTGAAATTAAGTAATTTGAAATTAGTAATAACCCTGTCAGAGACTGGACTAAGGTTTAGATCTGCAATATTACTAAAAATAAAGGAGAAAAGGCTTGTCAGAGTTTAAAGCTGATAGAAGTATCAGAAATTCTGGGTTAAAGATTGGCGATGCCTGTCCTATTGCTTCAGGAGCTAATTATTATCACACCTTTCATGAGAGCTGATGATCAGTATACACATTTATTCACACATTTCAGTTACATTAGGTATTTTAATGGAACAAACCTGAAATTTTGGAAATTGCTTGCTTAATTATTTAATAATGTTTAAAAGTTAGATTGTAATTAAGCAAATAATGAGAAAGTGCTATAGAAGTCAAAATCACCATTTAGTGACCTACTGATTGTGATTAACTCATCTTTTGTTTGTTCTACTCTATCCAAGTTATGGATACTTGCACATTTGAAAAACAAAGCTTGTGTGAGTGGTATCAACCAATCCCAGGAAAGTTACTTCAAGATTCAAACACATTCAGGTGGGGCCTTGGTAAAGGGATCAGTATACACCATGGAGAAGAAAACCACAGGCCAGCTGTAGATCATACAAAGTAAGTGATGACATATTTTGTATGAGTTTCTTGGGAAATATTTATTAAGCAGCTCCCAAATTCCTGCCTCATCACCTCCCAGGTCTGTGCTCTTGTGCAGATGAACATCTAAGAATGAGAGGGTAGAATGTACTTTTTATACGGTATTTTAAAAATCAATTTAAAAAGGAGTGAATGCTCTTGTGAATGTCATAGAAGCCAGAGGAGAGCATAAATCAATAAACAAAAATAACTTGTAATATCACCTGTCTTTGGGAAAATCTTTTTTTGTTTTTGTACCTGGGATCGAACTCACGACCTCGCATTTACCTTGCAGGCGCTTAGGCAAGCGCTTAGGCCACTGAGCTAAACTCCCAGCTCTTTATCACCAGTCTTTGAAAAGCACAGTTAATATGCTTAAAAATGATCTATTCATCCTTCTCTTCCCCAAAGTCTCCTTTACCTTCTTCTTAATCATCTCCTTTATCTCCTTGACTTTCCCTTTTCAAATTTACCTTTCTCCCAGTGGATTTCCTAGTCCATTTCCTTTTCCACACTATTACATAGTTGCTGGAAAAAATGCAGTGCCCCATGCAAGAAACACTATTTTTTAGTGGGTATATACCAGTTAATTAAACAGGTGACCATTGCTTACATTGGGGACATGACAATAAGCCAGTTAACACAAAATGTCGCAGGTTGGGGTAGGTATTCCAAAGAACAATGGAAGCAAGGAAGGGGTTAATGAGTGATGGGAGGCTTGTAAATGTAGCCCAAATAGAAAGGCTGCACTGGGGCTGCACTGGAGGACCAGTGTGGCCGGGGCAGACAAAGCTAGAAGACCAGTGTTAAATACAAATATTTTCTTTATTGTATTGACTAATAATTCTTTTGCTTTAATTTGTTTTCACTTTTGGACATGTATGGATTTTTTATAGTTTTGAAGTCATGTTTTCTGTATTTATGTGTCAACTCGGTAATTTATTGATTTCAATTTTACTTTATGTATCATACTTTACAAATTAGTTTTTATCACAGTGATTACGTGCACATAGGCTCAAAAAAAGGCAGTTGACAGTCATATAATGACAAACAGGTGTTGTATTGTTGAAACTCTAACCTAATTTCCTGGAGATCTCTTAGCATATCCTAAGATTGAATAATTATTCGTCTGCACTTTTCTAAGTTTCATTAGGGTCTGATCAAAAGTGACTGGTCAGTATTTGCCAAGTACATAGCCATAGCTGAATGTCAAAACTTTAGACATTATTGCCTTCTTATTCTGAGGAATGGAATCTCTACTCTCCTCCCCAACCTCCTGTTAATCACTATCCATCTTTCCAGTGTACTCACACCCAATTTCATGTAAGTTTTTTTAGCTTATTGGCATTCTTTTTACATTTCTGAGCTAGATATTAGATGATTGTTCATAATAACTGTTTTCATTAAAATTAATAATTGCCTCAACCTTTATTTTCCTTAGATGTTTAATGTACCTATTGTTCTTTTCACAATATTAAAGATACTTTACATTTGTTCAAGTGTACAGGGTAACTCATTTCTCCATCCCCCCCTTTTCTGGAAGTCATCTCTCTCAAACACTACCTATTTGTCCTTTTAGATTTGTTCTAATTTGTTGCACAGCCATTATCATGGCTCATCCATCTAGGAACTATACGGCGCTGAGTTCCCAGATTGCTACACACTGTGGCACTGTCTTTCATGGTTAGGGCGTTCACTTTCCATACTATTTTTCTATGCTACAGTTTAATTATCCTGTCGGTTGTAGCTGTTTTCTGTATGTTAGAGCTTTTTCTCATTTATTTGGTAATGCTTGGGTCTCCATTAATATTTGAGTAAGGCTCTTAAAAGTTATCTTGCAGGTCTATATGTGACTAGTGGTCTTATGTGCAAGTCTTCACTGTAGGGTGGCAAAGTCTCCATTTTACTAGATCTCTTCATTTTACTACATGTCTCCATGGTGACTTTAAAAATACACATGCTTTCCAAGGCAAGGTATTCAAATTTATCTTTTCCTAATATTTTCTTCCTTACATGCTATATTTAGAAAAAAAGTTTCCAGTCTTAAAATTATATCATTGTATCACCTATAGCAGCTCATGGTGTGTGTGTGTGTGTGTGTGTGTGTGTGTGTGTGTGTATGTGTAGCTATTCAGTCTAGTTTGTATTATACCCTTCTACAGGGTCAGAAGTTATAAACACTGGTAGAAGTAGTATTTGATTTTGAAAAAAGACACATTTCACAATTTAAAAAGTGAGAAGAATGTATTATGACTTTTAAAAATTTAGACAATATAATATAAAAAGCAATCTTAATAGTATTTTCAAAATGAACAGATTTTCTGTTTTTGATTCTCCAACTTCCATCTTTCCTGTACTCATCTTTCTCTGACTTCTGTTGCACTTGTTTTCTTATCCCTTATATGAAGTTTCCTCATTCGTGTCCTCTGTACATTTGCATCTTAGTACACATTTTAATTTGGGATTTTGTTATTTCATTTTTGTAGTTTATCATCACTTGTGTTTGTTGTTACTGAGCTTTTGTTTTTTTATGGTTCTATAAGTACGTATGTCCTTCCCTTGTTTTGTAGTCCACAATTATACTGAATGCTTGGGTCCCACAAAATCTCATCCTTCCTCCTTTCATTCTGATGATTTCAGGAAAATCATGACAGACAATGAAGGGAATCTCTACTTACCTTACAGAGAGTCTTTTCATAATTCGCATACTTTTTACACCCTTCTTCCCAATAAAGGCTCTGTAAGTTATAAATTCTCAATTTGTTGCTTTATTTTAACTTTAATTTTATTTTAGATTTTTTATATTTTTTCCAAATCCATTTTATTTCAAGGATTAAAGAAAAAGGAGAAGGAGAATAAAAAACTACAACAAAATTTCAAAACACATCAATCAGGAGGCAACATTTGTTTTATTTTTAGATGTCTCATATATAATAGGTTTCAATACTTATTAAATAGATCTCAATACTTATTAGCTACTGACAAGAATTGATAGAGTCTTATTTTATAATATAAGTTATAGAGCACAAAGTAATACATAATCTTTAATAGGTATTCTCTTCATCAAATAGTTAATGCAAAAAGTGTAGCCCCTCAGTATTCATCTCCTCTTTTTTGCTCTTTCTTCTTTATGCACCATTTTTCACCTAGGAAGTTTTGGCATTTGGAAAAGTAATGCTTGTCTACATGTATTTCAATTTGTGACTTAAAATAAAATTCTATGCTCAGTTTTTCAAATTTTTCTTTTCATATTTAAAGAGAAGCTTTGTTAATTTAGAAGATGCTTTTGTCTCTCTGGTGTCTGGCTCAAGAATTTTACAGTGAGATTTTAAAAGCTATTGTTTCTGAAAGAGCTTTCAAGGCCATGTTTGAAAATCAAAAACGATTTATGCCAATTATTTCTTTCTCTTCACATTCTACTCTCTCAGTTCTCCCTAAAGCAAAGATTGCTTCTGGGTCCATATGGGAAAGGTCACTAATAAGCAAGTACAAAAGAAAAAGTATTAATATATTTTAGAGTATTCCTTCAATTTTGGCACTTAATGAAGCAATGAAAAGTCTGGAAAACTTATGGTCTTTTAGGAATATGTGGGGAAATTTTTACTGCCTTGTTGAATTTCATATAAACTCCTAAACATTGTATTTTTCATTGTGAAAATGACATGAAACTAAGTAAATATTGTGAATTTCCAAGTGACATTTTGTTTATTTCATCAACATTTTAGTGGACTAGACTTTATAAAACTCAGGTGAACTCTGTGACATAAAATTAGGATCACATCTTTATTTTTCCTTGTATATTTGCTGTAGAGTATCACCATTTCTTACAGGTTCATTCAGTACATTTCTGTAAATTAGAGAAGGAACCTTTTCTTTTAAGGTTAGGCCTGGGCAGCACTAAACTGGGCAGTGGATTCTCTCCTTTTCCTACTCAGCAGGGACAACTGAGGGTGACTGGCATAATGTTTTCCTAAGATGGTAACTAAGATTTATGAAAATAAAGAATGTTCTTAACTATAATGTAATGAAACAATAAAGTGAAATACATTAGCTCAGCGGCACAAGTGCCTGCCTGGCAAGGTGAGATCGTGAGTCCAATCCCCAGGACAAAAAAACAAAAAAACAAAAACATTTGGTGGAAATATTGTCAGTTGCAATTTGTCCTCTTAAGATTGAGTTGGGTAATTTTGCATTTTTAAAGAATTATAAAATGAAAGACAACATTGCATAGAAAAGTTCTTAGTATTTTGTGAAAAGAACCATAATATAGTAGAAATCAATGATAATCACAAAACTCAGAAACAAAATGAGTCCAAATGCACTCATGCTCCAAGGACTACTGTTCTAAGGAAGTTAGCAACAGTAATAGCCCTCCTCAGATCAATTTTTATAAAAAATGTCATACACTTCTTATTTCATCCAGATACTTGTATTGCTTGTCATCTAAACCTTATAATTCATTCGAATGTAAATACACTTAGAAGACTGTAGATTTGGAGATGTAGAATGATTTTTCCCAGTTTGTGAGTTCATATAATCCCAAAATGTTGTCCTCTAACCTACACAAGCAGTTCAGTTGGGTAAGTCTCTTTCCCCAGGCAATGTTACTACTGAATGTATTTTGGTTCACAGCCAAGCACCATTGACTTTACATCATTTGTCTCTCATAAGAAAAGTCTGTATTTGACCCAGATTATTTAGTTTTAGATCTAGAAGTCCAAAGAAAAGTCTCCAGTCCTCAAATTCACTTTTACTAAATGCCAATCATGGTTAAATATGATATGTTAAAAGGATGAATTTACTTGGTTAGGCAAAATTAAGTTCTCCTCACTTCCTCATTCATATGCAATGATGTCTAGTAGATTACCTGTGTATATTCCATGTTAATGGTTTTTAATTTTCTCATAGAAAACTTTAGAGGAATTTCTCAAAACGTGACTCAAGGACCATTGAAAGTTTACATAACATACCCAATATTTATGTGCAGATTCTGAAATATTTGTATCAAAATTTATGGGAGTAGAGTTGGTAATCTCTGTTTTTACTACCATTTATGGATGATTCTAGAATGTAATCCTAAGAATTAGGAAGGCATTGCTGGAAGAAAGCACCTTTCCCACCACCTAATTCCAATTCTGATCGAATTTGACTAATTTTCTCTAAGTATAGAGACTAACTTTTAAGAAGAAAATGTTTTAAAAGGAACACGAAATTGCTCTAGGGTAATTGCATTTTAAAAATAAAATCAAATTTGTGTGTTTTAAAATAATACAGTTAAGAAATAGTTTGGGAGAAAATGCTTAACTATGAACCAACCTATAAAGCATTAATTTCAGGGCATCTTTTAGTTTTACTTACACATTGTATAATACCAAACGTGTTTCTTCCAAACATTTTGCTTACACATTTTCTTCAGTTCTAATCAAAATGACAGTCTCTCCATTGTGTGCAAGTGTGTATAATAATAATAAAAATTATTATTATTTTTACTAACAGGAATTGAACTCATAACCTCAGCACTGTGCTGCTGAACCATATCCTCAGCCCCTCTGTTGTATTGACAGCAAAACAAATGCAACAATCTCATCGATTATCTGGAAGTGATAGATATTTGTAAATATTTTGGATTTTTTAGTTTAATAACATTGATCATTGTTTTTCAGTTGAAAGTGAACAGTATATCCACTGTTTCACATGCGTCTACTCATATATTCCTATTTACATCACACATTTTACATTATTATGTACTAAAAGTTCCACAAATAATGCAAACTACGTTGGTGTCACATAACTGTGCATATCATTATATATTTAATCTTGTATGTAACAACAGACAAAAGCTTCAGTAAATGGAAAATAATGTAATATTTTCTGCTTGGTAACAATAGCAATTTTTAAAGCTTTAGTCCCATATATATTCTACCACAGTTATTGTCTTCTCAGACTTTTCTTTTGTAAGAAAATAAGTCAGTATTTTATAGACCAATTTAGAAGCCTTAATATTCCCCTGACACAATTCAAACAGATTCAAATTTAAAATAATGGTTAAATAACAGCTCTTAGAAGCAGTTTTGCTGCAATAAAAGTAAAAGTGCAAACAGTCAAAATTTAAATTAACTGTAGTCATTTTCTTGTAACTATTTTAATACTTGTTGCCAAATGGTATTCTAGCAGAATTACTATAGAACTGAAGGAAAAGCATCCGTGTACCTCTAAAATGCAAGAAAAATGCCATTATTTTAGACTATCCTAAAGTTAAAGACCCGTTCTTTACATTTTCATGAATATCAACAGTTTCTCTTGTGTAAGTGAATTAAATTATGTTTCAATTTTATTCAAACATATTTTAGCTTGATATGTAAGTTTTAAAAATTAAAATTAAATACAGTAGCTTGAAATATATGGATTTAAGAGCTCACAGTTTTTTGATATGGGAATTCACTGCTATAAACTTCTCTCATAGTACTGGTCTCACCGCATCCTCTAAGTTCTGGTATGTTGTATTGGCATTATTGTTTAATTATAGAAACTGTCTAATTTCTTCTGTAATTTGATCTGTTACCCATTGGTTGTTCCAGAGGGCATTATTTAATTATCATGTGTTTAGGAAGTTTTCGTGGCTTCTTTTGCCATTTGGTTTGGACAATGGTTTTATAATATGCATGGGATAATTTCAGTTTCTTTACATTTACTTAAGGATGTTCTGTCAGCTGGTTTGTGGTCTGTTTTGGAGAAGATTTCATGAGCAGCTGAGAAAAATGTGTACTCTGATGTCATGGGGTGAAACACTCTTTAGACATCTACTAAGTCCATTTATTGAAAAATTTGGTTCAACACACCCATTCATAATAAAAACCGTACAGAAAATTGGAATAGATGGCTTTATATCAATTTGATAAAAGCCATATATGACAAACTGACAACCAATGGCATGCTAAATAGTCAAAAACTGAAATCTTTCACTCTAAAATCAGGAAGAAGATAAGGATGTCTACTATCACCACTCTTATTCAATATAATTCTGGAAAGGTTAGCCAAAGAAAAGAGACAAGAAATAAAAATTAGACTAGAAAAAGAAAAAAAAGAAGATAGGAAAGGAAGAAATTAAATTATCATTATTTGAGGATGACATGATATTTTGCATAGAATATCCCAAAAACTCCACCTAAAGACTTATAGGTTTAATAACCAAATTCAGTAGCCTAACTGGATCAAAGTCAGCACCCAAAAATCAATGACATAACTGTATACAAATAACAAAGTCACTGAGGGAGAAATTGAGGAAACCACACCTTTCACAATAGAATCCAAAAAATGAAATACTTAACAATCAACTTAATGAACGAATCAGAAGATCTATACATTAAAAACTACAGTACTCTGAAAAAGGAGATTGAAGAGGTTATCAGAAAATGGAAAGATTTATCTTATTTTTGGGTTGGAAAATTAATATAGTGAAAATGACCTTGCTCTCAAATTTTTATAAAGATTTAATGCAATCCTGGTCAAAATACCAATAGCATACCTCACAGAATTGTAGAAAACAATCTTAAAATTCATTTGGAATGAGCATGTCTGCAATAAAAGTAAAAGTGCTGCAATAAAAGTTATAAAAGAATAGCAAAGTTATTAGTTATTATTAAAGAATAGCAAGAAAAAATTATTATTAAAAAGTTATTAATAAAAAGTTATTATTAAAAGAATGGCAATAAATAGCAAAGTTATTCTGGGCAACAAAGGCAAGGCATGAAGTTATGCTACAAAGCTAATGTGATAAAATCAGCATGGTACTGCCAAAAAACAGACCCAAGGATCAGTGGAACAGATTAGAAGATGCAAAAACAACTCCACACGTATTCAGCCACCTTATCTTTCCTTCACGGGAAGAAAGATATCCTCTATAATAAAGGGTGCCAGGAAAACTAGCTTTCCATGTGCTGAAGATTAAAACTAGACCCGTGTCTCCCATCATGAAATAAACTTGAATCCAATTGGATCAGGTATCTGAATATTAAAGCAGAAATACTAAATCAGAAGGAAGAAAGAATAGGTAGAACTCCTGAAGACATATTTGTAGACAATGACTTTATGAAAAAAACACCAGTTGCACAGGAAATACCACAGAGAATCAACACCTGGGATCTACTCTTACTAAAAAGCTTTGGCACAGCAAATGAAACCATCAACAGAACAAAGAGACAACCCACAGAGTGGAAAAAAAATTTACCAGCTGTTTCTCAGACATAGGGCTAATGTCTAGAATACATAAAGGACTAAAAAAACAGACTTCCCAAATTGAAAGATCCAATCCACAAATGGGCATCTGAAATGAATAGGAACTTCTCAGATGAAGAGGTAGAAATGGCAAATAGATATAGAAAAAAGGTTTAATATCAGTGGTCATTTGAAAGATGTAAATTAAAACAATGCTGAGATTCCATTTCACTCCGGAAATAATGACTATTATCAAGAAATCAACCATAACAAGTGCCAACAGTACTGTGGGGATAAAGAAAACCTTCATTTTTGCGGGTAGTGTAGGCTGGGCAACCAATATACAAATCAGTGTGCAGATTCCTCAAAGAGCTGAAACTAGAGGCTCCATTTGACCCAGCTATTCCCCTTCTCGGTATCTTCTTGAAAGAATTAAAAGCATAATACCACAGTGATATATGCATACTCATGTTAATATGGGCACAGTTTGTAATAGTTAAATCTTGGAAACAATCTAAATTCCCATCAACGTAGGAGAGGATAAAACAGACATTATTTTTTTTATACAGTGTAGTACTACTCTACTAGAAAGAACTATAAACTTGAAACATTTCTAGTTAAGTGGATGCACCTTGAAACCATACTCTTTAAACACTCATCTAAATATTGCATTGTTTTTCTGGGTATGAGAAACCGAGAATATAAATAAGGACCATCATGTATCATAGATTTGTGAAATAGGAAGACAAATTCAAATAAGAAGGGGAACTGAGTGTGTGGGAGGATGGAGGAGGATAAAAGAAAGACAAGAATATGTAAGGAAAAAATGGAAATGAATCTTTTAATTGAGGGTAAGAAGGGTTAAAGGGAGGGGAGGGGAATGATAAAAAAGATTTAGGATGTGTCATGTATAGGCACAAATTCCTTATGATGATTGTTATCATTATGTATATCGAAGTAAAATTAATTTAAAAAATAAGAGGGGAGGTATTGAAATCTTCAAGTATAATTGTGGAATTTTCTATGCA
>RJWT010017014.1:0-19615 GCA_004365215.1 Cuniculus paca | reverse complement strand
TTAAGGTTTTGTCATGAATTTTTTTCTATTAATTTTAGGGTTTTTCAGTGTCATAATAAGATTTTTCTTTCCTTGAAAACTGAGGCTTACAAAACATGTGCCCCTTCAATTTGGTGCTGGACACATATTCTTCACTTACCTTAGCCTGAGCCCATTACTAAACTACCTGTTAAATGTAAAGCAGCTGTTGAAAACTGAGCACAACATGCTTTTTATTTGTTTTTTTGAGTTTTTTTTCATCTTCAGTGCTATTTAAATTCTGCTAATAAAGAAAAACAATGTAATTTGTAGATTAGAGAAGAAAGAAACTTATACATCATGCCATCCACTTTCTTCATTTAATCATGAAGCAAGCAATCGAGGATCAGGGAGTTTAGAAGTAGTTGAGAAAAACACACTTTTCTTTACATCAGTACATTAGGACTCATCAGATGGTTGCTGGGGTCTGTGGCCATGAACGGAGACCAGTAAGCTTTCCTGGGCACTGGTCCCACCAGTTCAACACCTATGGCCTTATCGGTACTGCCCTCTACCATTCTGAAATCAACTATTCAACTAATCAACTAGAATGTTTTGGAAATGCAAAACGTTCTGAAATAAAGACACAAAGAAGTAATTTAGACCATATGCAATTTTGGCTTATTTAGTTTGTTATTTGGCTTTAATATTTTAATATTGATATGTTTCCTTGGAAGATTGTGAAATATAAGAAGGAAAAATGCATTCCTCAACTACTGTCTCCAACTAAATAAATAAATGGTGCATGATGTAGCTCATAAAGGCCTTAAGTTCAATCTCCATTATTGCAAACATATATACATATATGTAGATACAATCAGACACACACACATAATAAGGGTGGACACATGCCATTGTGCATCTATCCAAATCAACATAATATATAATATTAAGATTAAATCCTAAGGCAATCTATGGACTTCAGGTGATGATGTGTCAATGTAGGGTCATCAGTCATAAAAAATGCACCACTTTGAAGGTAGGCGTTGGTAATGGGGGCCGTTATGGATATGTAAGGATGGAGAGTATTGGAAATACATTCTTCTCAATTTTGCTTCTAGTTTCTTAATTTTTAACCTAACACAGATGTAAACATAAATATATTAAAAGGATAAATCTTTTGCTTAACTCAAGATCAACTGAATCTGAAGGACTGGAGTTGAGTACTGGTATTATGTGCAATCAGGAGATTCCAATATGAAACCAGTTAAACAAAGCATTTTGGCACATCTTTTTGACAATGTAGTCATTCTTAATTCTATATACCATTTTCGTGGGCTACATGCTTTGGATTTTGGTTATTTATTTTTAAACATACAAAAAAAATCTATCCAAACATGACATTTATAATAAAGAGAGTGACTTGCTGCCTCCAGATTTATCTGAATCTAAAAGCAAGAGTTGCCTATTGCTTTTTGCATCTTGCCAAGTATAGCAGAGATTTATCTGCTAGTCACCCAGACAACTGTGTAAATGTGGTTCTTTTCAACACTTAACAGTGGAGTGCTCTGCGAATGCTAGAATCCATGCAATCCACAGCTCTTCCTCAGATCTTCAGTGAGCTACCAAACACGTTTTCCCATCTCATGAGTTTCTCACCCCTTCTAATTCCTGGCCTTTTTCATGCTGAAACTTCTATCTCTGAATGAATATTCAGAAAGAAGATGATGCACATAGAAGAACTGAGAGAAAGAATTGGGCTGTGGTTTGAAATAGTTCAAGTTTTAGTACATACGGCCCACAGAAATAGACATCGATGCTCAGAAGCGAGTAGCTCTTTCAAGCACCCATCTAGCCCCCCTTACAGAGCGGTAGACATGTTTGCCTCCCTGCTTTGGCAGCTACTTTACTGGGTTCAGAGGTTGGAACTGAGTGTGTAGCCCTTTGCAAATGTTACACTAGAGAGGCAATTAGAGAAAATTCTTTCCTAGTTCCTCGCTCATGTTTAATTTATAGTGCTGCAGTCACTCTGTGTGTTATTATGGGTGTTTTACTGGGAAGTTAACAGGAAGTAAATTATTCAGTATGCTTAGTATGCTAACTCAGAAACCTTATATATGTTCATAATCTGAAAAAAAATAATACAAATAGACTCCAGTGTTTTCCCTTTGCTCTGTAACATGAGACTTTGTTTTTCAGTGTCACCTGTACACAAGCTAGAAAGTCAGTCTAGTGTCCTTGCTCTGAGTCTCTAGGCCTTAGGCCAGATCTCTGATCATGAGGCTTTTTTGTTGCATCCTGTTGCTCTCAAAGCTTAGACTTTCTGCATTCAACAAATGTAGATCCAAATGTGCGATATACTAAATCTACGCAAGTTTCAACAACTCTGAGTCTCCGTTGCCCTATCTACACATTGGGGAATGTAACATGCCCATATGGTATCTAGTACAGAAAAACAGCTACATAACAGTTTATGTTTTTGCATTGTTCCTTTCCATCTTATTCGCTAGCTTGTTGCAATTCT
The DNA here is from genome assembly GCA_004365215.1 of Cuniculus paca. Classification (NCBI taxonomy): domain Eukaryota; kingdom Metazoa; phylum Chordata; class Mammalia; order Rodentia; family Cuniculidae; genus Cuniculus; species Cuniculus paca. The sequence continues at coordinate 17,133 of RJWT010017014.1, read as the reverse complement.
ACTTAAAATTGTCACTTTCTACCAGGACTATCTACCCAGTTATTAAAATATACTCGTAGTCCTGGCATTCTGGGCTGAGTACAAGCCCTAAATTTCTAGCTTTACCTTCCGTTTTGCCCATGTCCTGAACCATAAACTTACTCTAACTTAACAGAATTTGTCTTTTACCTACTCTTTACATTTAGCGACTCTCTCTGGGTGGGAGAATCTCCTTCAGACTTTTGTTATCTAAACTATATGCTTTCACTGCTAAGAGATGACTTAATTGGGGCTCCCTTCATGAAGCTAGACCTTACTCCAAAGACTCTTCCAAAATGTACAGTCTGAAATGCCTCTCTAGCCTTTAAAACCAAAAGTCAAATGAACCAACCACACACCAAGGCCTTGTTTAATTCACAGTGAAGTCAACAAATGAAACAAACAAACAAAAAATGCCTGAAAAAGTCTAAAACAGGTTTTAAATAAAAACTAATTTTCATTTCCACATGTTTTTCCTTTTTCAAAAATACAGATAAGCCAAATGCTCCATGCTTGATTTTGGCTTGCCCTTGCCCTCTTTAAAAGCAGGCCATGCATAATTCTCTACGTAAATGAATTCTTAGATCTTGTGGAGTCTGGTATACATCCTGTTTAAAAACTAAGATTTCTTTATGAATGAACAATAAAATGGGCATATGTAGCCCTGAAACAGAAACCTTGCTCTGGGGCATAGCTATTAGTTCCAATCTTTATAATCAGAATCTGAACTGTTCCACTTCTCAAAATACAAAGCCTGTTTTCATAGCTTCCTCATAACTTGTTTTCCTAATGCACTCCAATCGGTTTGATGCCAGTGTGCATCTGTTGTGTTTATTATATTTTGTCTTCTGTTCACCCAGGGAGGCCCCTACCCTCAAATCCCACATTGTGAGTGAAGCATTGAGTAACCAAAACCTTATTAGTAAATTTTCCAGCAAATAGAATTTTCTGAATTTTTTTCCACCTTTGGTAGATGGGTTTCCCTTGAGGTAAACTAGTCATGTTTGTGCTACATGTCTAACGGAACTTCACTTTCACTCACACCAAATGGATGAATGACAAATTGAGTATTCTGATTTTGGACATATAAAATCAAGTCATAAATAAAAATAGAGGGAGACAGTGAGTAAAACAGAAAGAATGTGAAAAGGAACCTTTGAGAGGAAGAATGAGTGCTTATTCCTGTAGCTCCTATAACAAAATTTTAACAAATATATTTTTCTTTTTTTACAACCAAAGAGAATCAATTTAAGAAGTTAAACCCTTGTTTTATTTTTATTGGATCAATTCCATAATTATTGGCTTCCTCTACTGGGATCAAAATGTTGACAAATCTACAACCAATGTTAAGTGTTTAAAGTTTCAAAGTGGATATAAGATCAAAATGAACTGAATTCAAATACCAAGTAGGCCTATCTGGGAGAGAGCAGAGGTACAAAATAACCAAGCTTTCCCTGAATGTCAAACCAAATAAGCTTAAGATTCATCACTGCTGAAAAGTCAAAACATCTTCACTATATTCCTTCCTTTAGTTTTTGGTTCCACGCTTTCTTCTTTCTTTCTTTTTTCTACTTAATTTCTCTTTCTTCTCACTTTTAAATAGAGTCCTAATATGTTAGTTTTCAACTGAAATGATTAACTCATTAACAAAAGGAAAATGAGGAGAAAAGAAACCAAACAAAAAATAGAAACAAATAGACACACTTCTTAAATTCAAATCACTAAAATAATAATACTGCTATGTTTTCATAAATTCTTTCAAATACTGAATCATTTTTTTTGTGTTACTGACACAAGTAAGATCTGGTTCAATGCTTTCTTTATTGGGTAAAAACATATTGAACTCACATGAGAAACTTTCATGTATATTATAGACCTAGGAGATGAGAAGTCAAACTAAGGATTGGTTGGAGACAGTGTTTGGTTTGTACAAAGCCAAACCAGAGCTAAGGACCAAGCTGGAGTAAGTTTATTTATCTATGGGAGAAAGCATACTCCCAGAGGGATGACCAGAAGTCAACAGTGCTAAAACTAATTAAGAAATCTATGGTCACCTGCCATTTTTCATTTTTATGGGAAGAGATTGACAGTTCATGACTAGAAGTTGAATTGCCTGACAGTGGTACTGACAGCATCCTTTTATCTGTTGATTTAGGGGACCTAGTCCACATTCATGGCCTCACGACACTGTCACATTTCTGCTACTCTTCCATAGCAGGCATGATACCATGCCCAACCTCTCCTGTTGCTTTTCCTCCTTACCAACAACACTGACCAAAACCAACACCTCTTTGAGCTTCAGAGGCTCAGCAATAACGTATGACTTCTAGTCTCCACTAGATAGGCTGGGATTGTCCCCTATAGAAATGGTGCTGCCTTTGTGATACACAATCTAATTTAAAGCAAAAATAGACAGTAAGATTGTGAGGAAAGTGGAAAGAATTCATTGATTATGCATGACTGTAAATGGATAGGGGACAGTCCTTTCTGAGAACAGAATACTTTCTAAGTTTCCACAGAGAAGCATTGAAACTCACCTTTGCATTTTATATTATAGGCAGCACTAATGTTTAGTTTTTGTTTAGTGTATATTCATTTTGCATGGCAAAATAATTAAGTAAAAGAGAGCAAAGAAATTTAAACTCAACACAAGGATTTTTCCTGTTGTTGTCATTTTTTTTTCTTGAATGCAATACAAGATCATAATTCTCTTACGTAAAGTAAAAATTAAGAGTGAAAAATATTCAGAGCTACAAATTCATTCTACAGACATATCTCTTACGTAAAGTAAAAATTAAGAGTGAAAAATATTCATAGCTACAAATTCATTCTACAGACATATTTCTTACGTAAAGTAAAAATTAAGAGTGAAAAATATTCATAGCTACAAATTCATTCTACAGACATGAATTTTATTTTTAAAACTATAATTAAAAATTAAAATAAAATTCATTTGACTGGTTCAAGCAATATGGATGATTTGGGGAATTTTTTAAAGGTTTTATTATTTGATGCCACCTTCAAAACTGAGGCCATATTATGATTTGGATAGTCTGAGGTACATAAAAATTCCAAAACCAAAAGCTTCTATTAAGAATTGCTCTTGAAACCAGCATATATGATGACCATGTGGGGTTTTTTGAATGTATGATATCACAAGTTATCTCAACACAGATTTAAATTTCAGAGTAGAGATTAAAAACCTAGCAAAAGGTTATAGTTTCTGACTGTCACAGTCACAGGACCTAAACTTGCCTACCCACAGACAACCAGAAAATCGACAGAATATGTAAAACAACTATTGTCAGGTATTGGATCCCTGGCAGTATTGTGATTCCTGGGAGAGAGAAAAAATTGAGGTCTGCTATATAGTCACCTCAACTCTCTTAGGAGCACTTTTTCAATTTCAGAGCATAGAAGAAGAGCTGAAGCCAGGTGTGGCAGGCCCACTGAGCTGATGGAACAGAAATTAGAGTTCAGGAAAGCTGAAGAACCTGGACTGGAAAGGCAGAACACCGAAGGTGAGGGGAATCCAGCGAAATAGCTCTGGATATCTGCATGCAGTCTTGGCTGACCAGTAGGTAAGATACACATGGTTCGAAGTTAAACATTGCATAGGATAAAGCTTTGTGAGGCTGGGCAAAAACAAAGAGCTGCTAGTAAGCTGTCAACAGAAAAATTCTCAAAGCTTACACGAGATTGAGCGGCAAACTTGAACGGGTCAGCCAAACTGAAGAGTCTTTGTTGAATACCTGTATATTTAACAGAGATCCTAGATGGAGGCTTCATTCTAGCTACACTCTATGTCACCTTTAAAGTACAAAAAGACAAACTTTAAAATAATCTATAAGTAACTAAATTTCCCACCAAAATACACTTCAGTACTCTTCAAGTGAAGGCAACAAGATACACACACACATATCACCATAAATTCACCATATGCAACATCATATCAAAAAGTACTAAACATGAAAAGAAGAATTAAATATGGCTCACTAGCAGGAGAAAAGGTGGTAATAGAGAAATAACAGAGATGATGATAACTATCAGATGAGTACATTGAAACAACATTGCCAATATTCTCAACTATGAGAATGAACAGAACATAATTCAAGAAAAATAAAAGATTTTTTAAAATACAACTCACAGATTTTACAAATATGTCTCAGTAGAAATATTAACTAGGTTAACTTAACAAGTCAGAAATTCTGATAATTTTAAAAAATAAACTTGAAGACAGCAATGGGAAGTATGCAAACTAAAGTATGTACTAAGAGGAAAATTTTTAAAAATACATGTAAAAAATCTGTTACCTATAGAACTGGGTTACCAAGTAAAGAGGGAGAAAGACAAGTAGATAAAAATAAAGAAATAATGGCAAAATATTTTCAAGATCCAAGAAACTCAACAAAGGGACCATGCACACACACACACACAGAAACATACACACACACGTGTGTGTGTGCATATCATAAGATTATTATAAATCAGTGGAAAAACAGAAAAATCAAGGGGGAAACATGTCCTTTGATTGAATATCTTCCCAGTTGAATTCTATTAAACTGTGAGGTAAAATTTTTTAAAAGTACTGGCTGGGGATTTAGCTCAGTGGCCTAAGCACCTGCCTGGCAAGCCCAAGGTTGAGAGTTCAATTCCTGGTGCCACAAAAAAAAAAAAGTACATAAGCTCTGAAAATAGAGGGAGAAAGAGGTAAAATCAATTCTGAACTTATTTAATGATACCAGTTTCTCTAAAAGCAAAAATGGCAGAGATGTTATAGAAAGGAAAATTACCACTGTCTTTCATGAACATAAACACCAAAGTCCTTACCAAAACCTAGGAAAGTTAAAAAGAGTTAAAACCATAAGACCAGTTGAGGCTTATCACAAGAGGGTAAGTTTGGCAATCAAGATAATCCATTAAATTAATAGAAAAGGAGTAGAAACATTATATAATCTTAATAAATGGAGAAAAATCTACTGAAGGCTATTCAACACCTACATATGAGAAATGCACCTGGAAAATTAGAAATTTTTGAAAACTTTTTGTTTGAAGGCAGTGTAATAATAATCATTAAAAAAGGAAGCTACAAAATATCTGTCTTGAACATCCTGATGAATTTACAACATTCTGAGGTCATAGGATAGAAGACCATTCTGTTTAGCTTCACTGCTGTGGGTCTCCTCAGTTCTGCTTTCTATATGATTGCCTTGTATCTTTTAACTCATTCTTTTTTTTAATCTTATCTTTTTAAAGTTTAATAAATAAAAATGTACAAAACATTAAAAAAATAAATAAATAAAATAAATTATAATATTGTAACAATGAAATATTAAAATGCTAAAAATATCTTTTCAATTGCAATAGCATAAACCATAAACTAGCTATAGATATAAAATAATGCAAGACTGCCATAGCATAATACATTCCTAAAGCAAATTACCAAACTTCAAATGAGGATACACAATGTTCATGAATTAAAAGATTTAATATTAAAAATGTCAATTCTACTAAATCCATGTATTGATTTTTTTTTACATTTTAATAGTACTTGCTTGTAGTACAAGAAGTTTACATCCATCTTAGGGAGTTGGTCTATGTACATAACACTGCTTGATTGTTTTTTAATTCATTTGCCCTCCCTATTCAACTCTCTCTCAGTCTTTATATCTCCTTTCTCCATTTTCATTCTTATTGTTATTATATTTATTTTTAGTTCATGTTATGACATATGATGTTCACATTCATTGCAGGTATTTGTGCATTTATGTAACACATCTTAAATTCTTTTACTTCTCCTTTCCCCTCTCCCTAGCACTCAGTTTGCTGAACCTCTTCTCATTTGCGAAAGATCTATCTCTTTTTGTCCTTCTATAGAGCCTTTATTTTGCTTTTTATTTGTAATTTACCTTACTTGAATGAGAGATACTGAATGGTGTTTAAACTTGTGTCTGATTTATTTCACTCAGCAGTTTATTTTATTTTATTTTTTTACTTTCAAGAGGATAAAACCAAGGAAAATAAAACAGAAGAAAACCAATCAAAACAAACCAGTGTAAGTGATACAGGACTTCAAAACATTAAAAAATCAACAATAGTTACCATAATGACTTTTATTGTCTTCAAAATAGCTGCAGATACCTTTGGACATAGTAAAAATCAAACAGAACAGAATAGAATAGAAACAATAAAAACAAAACAATGGATGCAATAAAAGACTTCAAAACAAGACAATAGTAAATCAAAAATGGCTACCATAATGTATCTTGCTATCTTTGAAATAGCTGTTGATGCCATCAGATATAACAAAATCAAACAAAACAAAACAGAGCAAAACCCGACCCAACAAAACAATGAAAACGATACAAGACTATAGGGAATCAACAATGGCTACCACCCTCAGAAGGAGATTTCCCCCCCAAATGCCACACTGCATACCACTATCTTCTGAACAGATGATCAGACCACACGCCCTAGACCTGCAAGGTCAGTGAAACACCAAAGCACCACACACATCCAATTGCATTTCAATTCCATAACTATCATCACAGCCTGTGTTTCTCCAAATCAGCCGGTCATCATACTGGTCGCTTACAGGATGGAAAGGGGGTGGGGGCTGAATGCGGGGGGTATTGGTACTTCTTGTTTGCCAGTTGTTGTGGCAGAAGGGGCTGGAATCTGGCTGTCCTCCTGCCAGGGGTGGTCCATGCATTGGGGGGCCTTGTTCTCCCCCCACAGTCTGAAAATGGCTCTGACTCACAGGGAAAGGCTTGAGTGTGGCTGTCCCCACTCTAGTAGTGTCTCACTCAGCAGTTTAATAAATGAATTCACTCGATAATTTTACTTGAAATTTAAACAATCAGAAAAAATAAAGGAAGAATGAAGAAAAGAAAAAAGAGAGAAAGGAAGAAAGAAAATACTGGATATATTGTACTAATTAAATTCATGACTCAAAACTGTAATAATGGAGACAGGGTGACATTTTCAGTTATATAAATATATTGCTTAATAGAAAGAAATAAAAGCTTTAGAAATAAATCTATACATACATGTCCATTTGATTTTTTTTCCTTTTTTTTTTCTTTTTGTGAGACAAGATCTCACTAGGTAGCCTCAAATTCATACCAACTATACTGCCTCAGCCTTCCCAGTACTGGGGTTACAACATGCACCACAACACCCAGCTCATTTTTCAATAAACATGCTCAAGAAACATAACAAATGATGCAGGGCTTTTTTTAAACTAAATGATGGAACAACTGGACAATCACATAGAAAAAAAAATAAGGTTCAATACTTGTATTTTACCATACAGAAAATTTTCTCAAAATGGATCATAAATTTAAATATAAAAGCTGTATCTATAAAACATCCAGAAAGAAATAGGAAAAAGTCAATCCTTTGAGAACTCAACTAAGGGAGTACATTTTAAGATATAAATAAACTTGTATATTCACATAATGGAATACAGTAAGTCCCCAGTTTATGAACATTCAAGTTGAGAACATTCACGGATACCAGCAGAACTCTCCTTAGGAGCATTTGTAGATGTGTACAAATCATAGAAGCTTACATATCTACTTCAGCTACTTCACCACCAAGTGTGGGACAAAATCCATCTTGCCCTCCACCTCCTGTTGCTGGTGATCCTTCAGTTCCACCATCTCCCACATTCCCTTCCTCCTCCATTTAGTAATTCTCCTCCTCAGTTCACTCTGTGCAATCTCCTATATGCCAGATGTCATACTGTACTGTATCATCATTGTAAGGTAACTGTTAAAGCAAAAATAGCTTATTTACAGTGTTTTTGTGTGTGCTTTTTTCAATGCTTTACATTGTATATTTGTGTTAAAGGTGTTGAATTTATGAACAAATCAATTTAGGAATCAATCTGATTTATAAATGTTTTCCCACAGGGGAACTCCATCATAAATCAGGGACTTACTGTACTACTTAATAGAAAGAAATGATCTTCCATGACACCCACAACTCAACTTCTAAAATATTTACCCTACACATCCACAGGTACATGTTATACCAACGTCTGTAGTGCAGGACATATAATCACATAGTCTTGGCTTCAGCAATCAGAAGAATTCATCAACCTCCAAATTTGAAGCTTACAGAAAACAGACAGTAGGGAATCAGTTTTAATGCCAGCTAGAGCCAGGCATAGGTGACTTTTTCCATGCTGAGGTGGCTATGAGAGCAGCCAAGAAAGAAAGCTCTTGGACCAGCTGTGTGGACGCACAGCATCTATGACATTATCATTATCATTGCCTGTGCACTTCTGGTTGTTTCCTAGTTCTATTTGTTTCTGACAATTTCCTAAGCCTAGATTTGAACCTTCCTGACAATTCTGTGTGTTACTCATTATTTATGCAATATTCTTCTCTAATGATCACATCCATCTCCAGAACCTTGACACAAAGTCAACTTCTATTTATTTATAAGTAGCCTGTGTCATGCATTTTACTTTAGAAAGATAAAGTTACCTAATTAACTCTCTTCCTATGCAGTCATGTCCAATTCATGACCCATAGGCTACAGATAACCATGGATAGTTAGTAATTCATCCCCACAGTATTGCAAAGTTTAAAAGTTTATGATGTGATTTTTAAGCCTTTCCCTGTGAGTCAGTGCCATTCACGGACTGCAGGAGTAGAGAACAAGGATCCACCAAGAAGCAAGGCCTCCCTGCAAACCAGCACCCTGTGGGCCACCACTGGCAGAGAGACAGCCAGACCCCAACCCTTTCTGGCATGTGGTCTGGCAAACAAGAACAGCCAAGCCCCACAATCCCCCACCCCGTAAGAGACTGACTGATTCGGACAAACACAGACTGTGATGATAGCTATTAAAGTGAAATGCAATTGAAAGCCTGTGGTGCTTTGGTGTTTCACTGACCTTGCAGGTCTAGGGTTAGTGGTCTGATCATCTGTTCAGAAGATAGTGGTATGCAGTGTGGCATCTGGGGGGGAATCTCCTTCTGAGATTGGTAGCCATTGTTGATTCCCTATTGTCTTGATTTGAAGTCCTATGTCACTTTCATTGTTTTGTTGGGTTGGGTTTTATTCTCTTTTGTATGATTATGTTATATCTGATGGCATCAGCAGCTATTTCAAAGATAACAAGGTACATTATGGTAGCCATTTGGATTTACTACTGTCTTGTTTTGAAGTCCTTAATTGCATTCATTGTTTTGTTTTTATTGGTTCTATTCTGTTCTGTTCTGTATGACTTTTACTATGTTCAAAGGTATCTGCAGCTATTTTGACGACAACAGAAGTCATTATGGTAACTATTGTTGATTTTTTAAAGTTTTGAAGTCCTGTATCACTTACATTGGTTTGTTTTGATTGGTTTTCTTCTGTTTTATTTTCCTTGCTTTTATCCTCTTTTAAAAAAAGACATCAAAAGTTCATGGTCATTGTGATGCTAAAGAAGACCAAAATCTGCACAGTTACTACTGTCAAAATGACTTTTGACAGATTTTTAACATAAATTTACATTTACTATAACTTCTACTTCTACATTTACTATAGCTTCTACATTAAAAGCTTTTTAAATGTTAGAACTCAAATATATTCTATTAAAAAAGCTCATTAAGCAAATCTGACTGCAAAAAATGTTAAAATCATTTGCTGATAGGGAGTTTATTAAGCAATATTTGGAGAGCTTGACAGATTAATTTGCCCTGATAAAAAACAATTTTTTTTTCTTACCAGGCTATAGTCAGGTGAATTGGAAAAATAGGAAAATCTATCAAAAGCCATTTTGACAATAAAGCTGCTAATTTCAAATTATATGCTTTGGCCATAAATGAAAGTAATGATGAAGTTCAAATTGCTGTTTTTATCAGATGTATTGATAATGAGTGTGTAACTGAAGAAATGGCTTCTTTGGTTCCATTAAAAGACAATCTCATGATGTGCATGAAGCAGTACAAATTACATTGCAGAAATTTTCTTAAAACTTTGTCAACACATTTGTGTAGTCACTGATAAAAACCTGGTGATGGGTTGTAAAGAAATTTTTAAAAGGATCTTCTAAAATCAAGAGAAGAGAATGAAATTTTTTCCAGTTCACATTTGTTGAACTATTATTGCATCTTACATCAAAAATTTATGCACGAAAGCTTTAAAAATGGATGTCAGTCAGGTATGGTGGCTCAAAGCTGTAATCCCAGGACTCTGGAAGGGAGTTATGGTTTATATCTGGATATTTCTCCAAAGCCTCATACACTCATACCTGGGGCTTTTGGAAGCTGTTTGGATTATGGGGGCTTATCATTAGCTGACTTGCTCTTGGGAAGTGGGATCTGCTCATAAGAGGTGGTTTGTGGGTGAGTGGTCCGGAAGGGTTCATCTCCCTCCCACCTTCACCCTTGCTGTGTTCTGCTTTCTGGCCACATTGACACAACCACCTTTTCCTCTGTGATAGCCCCCTGTAAGCCTGCCTTGGACCTAGAGGACTATGAACTGAAACCACTACAAACTATAAACCAAAATAAATCAATAAACCTCCCCTCCTTTAAGTAGTGGGCTTCCAGTATTGTATCTCACTACCAGAAAAGTGACTAAAACAGAGGCTGAGGCAGGAGGATAGCAAGTTTGAGTTCAGCCTGGGCAACTTAGCAAAACTTTTTAAAAATAAAAATAAAAGAAAGGGCTTGGAATGTAGCTTAGTGAAAAGTTCCTTAGTAGCTTAACGTAAATACCTAGTACTGCAAAAACTTTTTAAAATGAAAAATACATAATTTCATGAAAGTGGTTATAAAAGTTGTGAATTTCATAAGGCCCAAGGGGTTGAATTGTCATCAATTCCAGTTCTTTAAAGTGTGCTTGTTGATTCTGGGGACAACATTGACTTTTCTAAGTTATGGTAGCCAAGTTGAGTTTAAAAAATAAAAAAAGATTTTATGATCTGTGAATGAATTAAAACTATGGAAGCAAAAGGAAAATTTGTGGCAGAACTTGATGTAAAATGGCTCACAGATTTGGCATATTTAGAGGATTTGGTTACTCTAAATTAGGCATGCCTCTTCAAGATAAAAATCAACTTATCTGTGGTATGTTTCAAAACATAACAGCATATAAAATTAGGCAGATTATGCAAGCTCAAAGTATTACGAATAATTTTATGCATGTTTGTACATTGAACAGCAGAAAATAGCCCTTGCATACTGTTTCATTACAGGAATTTGAGAATACATTTCAAGATTTCAAGAATTATCAACTTCAAGGGTATATTTACAACTCTATTTTTAGTTGATGTAAATACATTCTTTGTGACTTTTAAACGGAATGTGTACAGTTACTATCATTCAACTCAAGGAAAAACTTGGTCATGTCTCTTTTCTGGACTTCTATTAATATGTATCTTCCCAGGAAAACTCTCTCTTGCTTCGCATTCATGTACTACTCATGTCATTTCTTTTTGACAGCATATGTATTTATGAACAACTGTTTTCAAAGATGAATCACATAAAAAGTAAAATTAGTTTAAAAAGTTTTCTGAAGAGCACTTTGCAAATTCACTAAGAATTACAACCACTTCCACAGAATCACACGCTGACATATTTGTTTCACAAAAGCAAGATCAAATATTCCACCCGTTTTGTCTTTTGTTGCCCTCTTGTTTTTGGTGGTACAGAGCATTGAACCTAGGGCTTTCACACTGAGCTATAATCCCTAAAATTTTCATTTTAATGTTATGATAAAAATGTTTTGAAATAAAGGATATTTTGTCATTTCTATACACTAAATATGGTATATATTTTATGTACAGTCCAAGATAATTCCTCTTCACTCAGTGTGGCCCAGGCACACCCAAAGCTTGGATACTTGTGCTGCACAGTGCCGTATCCAGTACTTAGAATGCTATAAAATGTCCTCAGCTGTGTCTCTTCATCAAGCCTAGTGCTCTTCTAGGTCCTAACAATGAAGATGTGAAACTGGGAAGATACTACTTAGAAATCTGAAGAAATCTGTGGCAAATGATTGAGAGCAGGCTGTACAAACGCATCTGGAATGTGGCATAAGGAGCGGTGGTTTAGGCAAGTTCAGAAATTCAGAGGAGCCAGCATACTAGCTGGACTGAAGCAAACCTAATTAAGAGATATTGAAAACAATACATTTTAAACCTTTTAGAAGTTGAAAAGCAATCCTGGAGACATTATTCTATCAAAAGTATAAGCAAAACGTGTTTTTAATGTTAGGCCTGTGACTTTGGCATGATTGGTCTGAAGAACTAGAGAGGGGGACAAGGAGGACATGAGGAAGCAATAGGGGACCTTGGCTATTTGAAAATAATGGATTTGTTCTCAGGGAAAAAAATGAGATACTCTCTGAGGGACTTGAAGCTTCCATGGAAAATAGAGTCATTTCTTCTGAAATCAGCTATTAAATCAGATACATGCCATCACCAAAGAGGGGTAGAATGAGGACAGATTGTACAATCAAGTAGATAAGACATCCTTGACCCCCTAACAGACATAGAGCTGACCTGTCAAATAGAAATATAATGTAAGGTACATCTGTAACTTTAAATTTTGTGGTAGTCACCTTGACCAAAGTTATAATGTAACAGTTAAAATTATTAATACTACTATATATTATTCAATCAGCTGTATCCAGAAAATTAACACTTTAGCATGGTCAGTATAAAACTGTCAACAAGTTTTTTAAAAAATTCAAATAAATTAAACTTCTTAGAAGTTAAAAATTTAGTTTCTCAGTTTTAGTAGCTACATTTCTGGTTTTTAACGGTTATGTTTGCCTATCAGCCATTATATTGGACTGTGCAGTGCTAGAACTTTCTGAAAAAGAGCATGAATTTGATACCTATGTCTAAAGCTTACAATCAATGAAATTCTTACTCTTCTTTCAGAAGGACAAACTTTTAAAAAGTTTACTTGTTGGAAGTTTCCTAATGGTGGATCATCAATAAGTCTATTGCAGAGCCCAAAACAATCATTACTTACTGAAAAGTATGGGGAGCTAGACTACTTCTGTTTAGGATTTTGGCCGGAATCTTACCCTTGCAATGATCTATTATTTCAACTTGACCTTACCATTTAATTTCCACACACACGCCATATGCTAATGATGTTTTTACTGAGTTGTAAAAGTTTAGAGAGCTCTGATACAAACTTCTTAGACTCCAAATAATACCATTGGTAGTATCCAACCTAAATCAACACATAAAAAGCACACGAAATATAAATTCTAACAACATGGAAATATTTTTAAACTTTCTTATTATTGCAATTGAAATATTTATTATAATCTTTCTTTCCTCCTCCTATCTGGAAAAAAAAGAATAATGCAAAGTCAACTTATTTCAAAATGGAAAAAAGCTTGATAAGTCATTTTGTAGTTAGTAAGGTCATCTACTTTCCAGGAAAAGATATTAAGAGATATAATTTTTAAAAAGTACAGTTTTATAACCTTTTCTCACCAAATAACATTTTTTAATTTAATAGATTGCTCAAAGTGGCTTCAGGTCCAATAACTGAAATTTCATTTCAAATCATTTCCAAAATAATCCCCCAAACACAAAATGTTATTGCTAATAGTCATCTGAATTAATTTAGTTCAAGGACTTACTCTAAGTTATCATGTACATGTTTCATCACTTTCAACGTGATAGACTGGGAAAAGTAGAGATGACTTAGGAAAAGGTAAAATAAATCATTGCAAAAATTTGACCAAGAAGAATTACCAAGTACATGAATATCAACAACTTATTTCATTTTTCATCTGAGAAGCTAGGTTTTTTTTTTTTTTACAAAAAATTCAATTTACTAAGAATGTAATGGACAGAAGGGAGAGGTGGCCACCAAGACAGGATTGTCAGATTCTGAAACAAGAATAAGGGGCTTATGTACTGCACTAGACAAAGGTATGTACATGGGTTTTGTCAAAGACTATGAATACATCAAAGGTCAGTTAAGAAACAGTCCAGACATTAGTAGCTAGCACCAGATCCTCTGCTGACTATGTTCAGGATTTTACCAGGTAGAATTTGGAATGCCAGCCAGGATCACCTGGTAGGCAAGATGGGTGGTTATCAGCAAGATGCAAACCCAGAAGATTCTAAGGTTTCATCCCTTAAATACACTGATACAATTATTTACAGAGTTCACTTTTACGTTGATGAGAAGTTAGTTTCGATTGCCCATTGATAGGACAATATCTAAAGACTCTTTTTAATCACATCATCCTTCTCAGATTGAAAGAAGGACTTTATAAGATAGAGGTTTATCTTTTATTATGCTCAATTTCCACCTACAAAATAAAATCATCTTTATCCTCCCAAATAGAAGACACTAGACAAAAGAGAGTAAAATTTTGTAACCCTATCACTGTATGTGAAATAGGTTGACAGCTGCATTGTGATACTCAACTGAGTTTCCTTTAGGATGGCTTGGTAGTATAAAGACGATCAGTCTTCACTGGAACTGTCAGCTTTTTGTTAGTGATACATGCATAGAATAATGCATAGATATTTCCACATACACATATACACATGTAATTATATGAACATATACATATATATGCATGCATGTACTTGCATGCATACATGTGTAACCTCCAGAAACATCAAATGAAAAAGACTTTGATAAAAAAATTTACAGATTCTTCTGCATCAGCTTGTGTATGTAGACCCAGCTCTGCAAAGTCCACTTATTTGCAACTTTAGGGAGACATCTAATTCCGTAATTGAGAGCTGGGATTCAAACCAAGCGGTCGGGGGCTGGGGATTTAGCTCAGCGGCGTAAGTGCCTGCCTGGTAAGCTTGAGGTCGTGAGTTTGATTCCTGGTACCAAACAAAAAAAAAAAAAAAAAAAAAAAAAAAAAAAAAAAACAACAACAACAAAAATCAGGCAGTTGAGATCACATCCTCAGCTATATCTCTGACCACAATAGTAACTCAGAAACTCATTTCCAGAAAAAATTTAAGAAGTTATCGACTCCACCTCAACAGTCTATGTTTGACATCATCCCTGACAGTGTACTAGTTCTCCTAGCAGTAAAGGAAAGAAAGCATTTCTGAAGCAAAAGCAATATGCTGGGTATTTTTCTGTGTGACACATTAAAAGTGTTTAGTTATTCGTTAAGCATTTCTGCCAATCTGATTTCCATTTTGAGGAATTATCCTTTCTAGTCTGCTGTTTCATAATCAGAGAGAAAGAAAAATTCACATTCAAAAGAAGTAAAATGACAAATATAAATAGATGAACTATGATTCACTATTTCCTATGACAGCTCTCTGTCTTGAGAAAAGAAAAAACGAAAAGTTTTAAGGCAAACTATAACTCTCAACCGTACAAATGAGTTAAGCCAGTCTTTAACCTGTCGGTACTTACAGTAACACACCCAGAGTGCTCACAGAAAATACTAATTGTATTCCCTAGACGTACTTTCCACCCTTCATGTGTAATGTTGCATCTCTGTGTTACCCCATGAAACAATGTGGACACTCTTCGTGTTGAGTTCTTCTGTGTAGGAAAAAAGAGAGAGAGAGAGAGAGAGAGAGAGAGAGAGAGAGAGAGAGAGAGAGAGAGAGAGAGATATTATTAACTAAAAAGAAAAGAATTATTAGAAATGAAATAAAACAAAATTGTAGTTTCAAATATAGACCAACTAAATCTTTCCATAGTTTTCAGAGTCATTCTTAAAAGCAGTTCTTTTACTTACTTTCTCAAGAGGGGTGCAGCAGGGAACCTTCACAGTTATCGCTAAGGAAAACCTCAGACAGAACTGTAGTCCGGTTTCCCACGTTTGCATAAACATCCTTCACAGCGATTTGACTACAGCACCAGAACTGTCTGGCATAAGGAACATAGCCACACTTGGCACAGGTAACTCCTAGCACTGGAATGAGATTAGATGGAAGAAATATCAACATCTACCAAGGCCAGTGGAAGTAAGTTTAAACTCTCTCCTACCGCCAAATAAACAACCACAGCCACATCTTAAAAACTACCATCGGGATGACTGATCCTGGTTCCACAGCCCTGAAGTGGCTTCTTGCATATCTTAGTCCTGTAATTAGTGGCGGGTGTTCCCTCCGGATGCTCAAGAGGTAGAGCTTTGCTTTGAGTGTTGTTCTGAAGCTTATCCAAACAACACTGAGTTTTTCTTCTGTGTGTGTTCCTTCCTTTTCTCACATAGTTTCATTCCCACTCCACCCCTCACCTATCCAGTTTTACCCCATGGGATCTAAAGAGTGTTTCCTTCCAAGTCTGAAATTTTCTATTGTGTCCCATTAGTTCAAGTCTCATGTCCTATATTTTTTAAATGACCATTTTACTTTCTGGATGTTAAATAGTAGACACTTTGCCCAAGAGAGTAAATTGAAAAAAGTTCGACTTCCTTTTATCCAGAAAATAAAATCTTAATGCCTATACTTCCTAAAATTTCAATTCTGCTTTTAAGAGTGTCTTTAGAGCAAAGCTCTGGGTTTGATTCCCTGCCCCACTTAAGGAGGGGGTGCTTTACAAACAGAAAACAAAAAGAGCCATCCTGAAGTGGACATTTGTAATTATTTGTCTAGCTAGCATCCTTTTTCTCTCCCTAAGTGTACTGTGCTTTCCAAATGCTTGAAGAATTATCCCTTTCCCTTCTGACAAGACTATAATTAAGCACCCAACCCTCTCTAGCTAAGCAACAGGGATGTTACTCAAGATGAGCAAGAACTTAAGAGTTCTCTGGAATTTAAATCTTGGAGAGAAGGACAAGGAGACTGTTGCAGCAAGTAGTTGTGGCTTTTGCATTTGCACAGTGGCTTCCTGACTGGATCCTTCGTGTTACAGGACGCCTTCTGTGGGTCTTGCTGGTTGTCTCCATCTGCTCTTCTTGCCTGTCTCTCCAAACTACATGTGAAGTCTGAGAATTCCTATTAATTCCCCTTAATCCTCTTCTGGCTCGTGCTAGTCACATTTTCTTTCATTTGCAATCAAAGAACACAAACTGAGATTCAGGTAAGATCTATCATTCTTAAATGGATAAAACCACATGTCAGATTTATTGAAATGTAACCAACTAAATGTACACCTTATTTGTGATTGGGTACTAAATAGGGGGCTGGAAGAAATTAGAAGGGAAG
>RJWT010017013.1:5419-19655 GCA_004365215.1 Cuniculus paca | reverse complement strand
CTGTCTCCTGATCCACTCTGCCTGTGTTTCTTTCTATTGGTGCCTTGAGGCCCTCTTGCACTGCATTGTCTCTGCCATGCTATTTTCCTGCCATTGGCTCCCTAGTTTTCCTCTCCGTTCAACTGACTATCCCCACTTGATGGTCCCCCTCTGCTGCTGTTCCTGAGACTCATGGTCCTTTTTCTCTCTCTCTCTCTCAAATGTCCTTTAGTATTCTTTGTAGGGTTGGTTCGGTGGTCATGAATTTCTTGAGTTGTTCTTTGTCATGGAAGCATCTTGTTTCTCCTTTAATTTTGAAAGAAAGTTTTGCAGGGTACATCAGTCTGGGTTGGAAGTTGTTTTCTTTCAGGACTTGCAATACTTCACTGCAGCCTCTTCTTGACCTGATGGTTTGTGTTGAGAAGTCTGCTGTGATTCTGATGGGTTTTCCTTTATAGGTGATCTGTTTCTTTTCTTTAACAGCTTTTAATATTCTATTCTTGAGTTGAATTTCTAGGATCTTGATTCTTATATGTCTGGGTGTAGATTTGTTTTGGTTATGGCTAGCTGGAGTTCTATATGCTTCACTTATTTGAATGTCACTTTCTTTTTCCAAGCTTGGGAAGTTCTCAGAAATTATTTCTGTAAAGAGAGTCCTGATGTCATTTGTCTTGACCCCCACTTTTTCACTCACATTTTTAATTCTTAAGTCACACTTCTTTGAGTTGTCTAGCAGCTGTTGAATTGTTACTTCCTGAGTCCTTGTTATTTTCAAGAGATCTTTCCTTTCGCAATCACAAGCTGCAACCTGTCTTCAAGGTTTGAAAGCCTATTTCAGTTTTTTTCAAGTGATTTTGCCAGCTTTCAATGGAGTTTAATTTTCTGGATATCTCTTTGAATCTGTTTCATGCGTTCTAAATCTCTCTTAAATTGTTCATTCATGGTTTCTCTCATTTTCCTATGCTCCTCTATTTTTTTATCTGTGTCTTCTTTAGAGATGCTTAGAATTTCTTTTATGGTTTTTGTTTCTTCTTTTACCTGGAATAGAATTTCTGTTCTAATTTCTCTTATAGCTTCATGAAGTTGTTTCTTCACTTCAGTTGACATCACTTCAGTCATTTCAGGTGTGTGACTCTCAATCTCCTCCATGTTTACCTCTTGTGGACTTGCACTGCCCAGGCCGGATGCCAGAGAATGCCCTCTCCCTCCTCATCTTGGCATATTCCTGACTTCCTCCACACACCTGGATAGTGTGGTCCCAGGAACCCTGGAACTGGCCACAACCTCTCTGAAGCAAGACCATTCAGCCCGTCTGGCCAGCGCTGGCTATGGACACCTGACAGTGGGCACCTGTGCCTCCACACTGAGCTGGGCACCGACCCACCTGGAGTCCACATGGGAGCAGACCTGACCGGGGCTTGTGAATCCACACTGGCCTGGAACTCATGTGACGCCATCTGGGCCATGCATGGGAGAGGAACTTGGTCCAAACAGCCCCTCAGGTCCGCCCACAACCTGGAGCCACCAGAGAACTGTTTGGTTTCTTTGGCCAGTGCTGGCTATGGGTATCTGATGGTGGGTGCCCATGCTTCAGCCCTGAGCTGGGCACCAGTCCACAAGGGTCCCCAGCATTTGCATGAGAATGTAACTGGCCAGGGCCTGCAGATCCAAGCTGGCCAGGAACCTACACAATATTGTCTGGAACGTGCAGGGAAACTCAATCCAAGCAACTTCCGTGGGTCTGCCCACAACCTGGCACTGCTGGCAGAAGTGGGTAGCAGTCTTGGCCCTGGGCATATCCTGCCCAACTCCAAAATGGCGCCTGGCCAATCACACCCTCCTGTGGGGGGATTGAGTCCCCTGCACTCACCACCAGCCAGCAAAGATCTCCGCATCCACCATTCTCTTTTACCCCCACACCTCTCTGCAGAGACCTCTGGGGTCGACTGTGACGGTGACCGCGACTGTGTGTCTATAGGCTCAACAGCTCCTCTCGCAGGGTGAGTATGGCTCCAGGCTAAGGCGCTGCCAAGTCACCACCTTCTTCTTCATTTAAATTCTTCTTTTTATTCTCTCTGTGGGCTTCAATTCATATTTTAGATTCTCCCAGGGTCCAGGGGACCCACTTCCTTCCTTCTTGTCCTCTCCATGATGTTGTATTCCAGCATCTGAACTGTTTCTCTGAGAGAGACTGTTTACTCTGCTGCTTACTGTTCTGCCATCTTTGATGTTCCTCCTTCATAACATCTTATGGTACTTTAAAGTCCGAGTCAAATGTTGCAGGGAGCTTATTAATAAATAATTCTTGGATGCCAGATAATTTCAATAAAACAATACCAACATATTGATTATTAAGCATGATTTCAAGTTTGCATGTTTCTCTTATTTGTACATGGCATTGAAGTGGATGTATCTCTGAATCATGTCAAATGAGTTCACTTCTGCCACACAAAGGAGGTATAGGAGATGTGTGTGGTATAGGAAGCCTATTATGCGTATTCTTGAGCTTTATTAGTCTGCTACTGTGCTTGGGTATGAAAGATGTTTCTTGTGACCCACCCTTCTACCCAGTTGTCTTTGTGAAGTAGAAGTTATAAATCATAAAGGTGTTTGGAGCTATATTAAGAGCAACAGTACAGCACATATGCCTGCACTTGTAGCACTTGGGAGGCTGAAGTAGGAGGACTGAAAGTTTAAGGACAGCTTGGGCTACAGAGTAAACCCTGCCCGCTCCCCCAAAAAAACAAAAATAAAAAGCAATAGTGACAGAGATACAGATTTTGGGGTGGTAGGTGAGGTGTTGAGTGGAGATTTGCTCAGTATCATGGGTCTGCTACACAGGTGCTCCACCAGAGCTCCCAAGAGACAGAGAAACACAAGGTAGTAGGTCTTCTTAGTTTTCAAAAAAAGAAGAGCTTTTTTGGGGGAGGGAGTAGGAGGCATTAAATACACTAGCCTCATCCATGTTATGCAAATGCTCTACCACTGAGTTACATCCTTAGCACGCTCCAGAGACCTTTCTTTGAGACAAGGGTCTCGCTAGGTAGTTCAGGCTGGTCTTGAATTCACTATATAGCCCAGGTTGGCCTTGAACTTGCCTTATCCTTATGTCTCAGCCTCCCCAGTGCTGGGGTTCCAAGTGTGTGCCACCAAACTTGGCTCATCCTCAGCCCTTTTTGAGGCAATGTCTCACTAAATTGCCCACACTGGCCTAGAACTTGTAATCCTCCTACTTGTCCCTGTGAGTAGCTAGAATTACAGGGCCACACCACATTTGGCCATAAAAGCATTTCTGTCCCTCAATAAAGTGATAGTTTGGTCTAGAATTTGAAAAAAGAAATAAAGAAAATTTGGTTTGCTCTGGGAAATGCACTACGGGAACTTGATGAGAAGCCATTAAATATTTTAACGTACTGGCAAAATTCAACCAGTTTCTAACCAGTTGAGTATTCTGGCAAAATCCAACCAGTTTCCAACCAGTTGAGTATTTTGGCAAAATTCTACTAGTTTTGATGGGCTTGCTTCCTTGCACTAATGATTGATACGAGGTATTGTTTATCTGCTGTGTAATTTTCCTACGTAACAGTAATTATCTGGCTTTATGTTGGACTTATTACATCTGGATGATTGGAAAATTAAAAGTTCTATGGTATAATAGAGGGACCATATTTCACGACAATTTAAATAGAAGAACTATGAGAGAGGAGTTTGAAGGTCCCCAACACAGTGTTCAAGGAGTCATAAATGCTAAATAAGGGCACTGATTTCATTTACATGTTGTATAACTGTATCACAGTATTGCAGTATACATGGACATATATAATTGTTATATGTGAATTTTAAAAAAGGAAAAACAAAGCCCACAAAAATAAAAAACAAAACATGGGCTACGGACATAATTCAGTGGTAAAACACAGGCTTGGTCCTGGGTTTGATTCCCAGAACCATGAACGACAGTAGCAAACCAACCCAGAAAGAAAAAAGGTTCTCTGTGAGGAAGCCAAAGACCTTTACAAATGCATTCCCTTATCTGTTTCTATTATGTTTACTGTTACTTGGATTAAATAATCCAGCACCATTCCTCACGGGCTGCCCTAACCTAATCAAGGGCCCAAATCTCCTTCCTTAACTCTTTCAATTGACACTCCCCAGTACTAAGTCTTGACTATAAGATGATTTCTATTCCTAAAATTACCTTTAAGATTTCTCAGTGTGTCCCTGGAATATCACAAAAATGTTCACATCAAAAAAAGAATTGCTAGAAATAATATTTGCTCACAATAATTAGGTGTGTTTGATGGGTGCCACAGTTCCTAACCAGATCCTCTTTCCTATGGATAAGTTTGTATCAAAGTGTTAATATATCAGAAATTATACATGTAATTTTCCTAGCCAGTGCTGAAGGTCGGTCAACATCTTCACTATTCTACCCAAAGGGGTAAAAATAGTTCGTATTTTGACAAAATAATCAAGAAGTTTATTCTCTTCTGTTCTGGTACTGTTGGTGTCTGTATTATCCCCACCATTGCCAAGAGCTTCTGTCTTACTTTGCCCTCCACACAGCAATTCGTGTGGCCCATAGGAAGGCTGAGCCAGGCTCTCGGCCTACTGCTACTCCTGAGGACAGACTGTGGCATCTGCTTCCACAATGCTGGTGCCCAGATCACCTCCAGTTCATGCCAGTGCACTGTGGCAGGTTCCAGGTGCTTGGTCCACGTGTTTCACAAAAGCCAGTTGTTGATCTAAGTTCCAACTGAACAAGAATTACCTACACAGGAACAGAGGCACTGCTGGGGAAATTTGTGGTTATTTATTCAGAATATCTTAATGTCACCTTAATGTTGTGTGTGTGTGTGTGTGTGTGTGTGTGTGTGTGTGTATAAAAATAAGCTCTCTGGCTTTCTCCTTAAATGACTTTAGAGTCTAATACTCTCAAGCTTATGGCATGTAATAAATTTTGTGGTTTTTAAAATAATTAATTTATTTATTCATTTTTGGTACCAGGAATGGAAACCAGGACTTTGCACTTGCCAGGCAGGCGCTGTGCTGTTAAGCTATATCCTCTGCCCTTGTCGTTTTTAAAAAGAATGCTAAT
Organism: Cuniculus paca; assembly: GCA_004365215.1. Taxonomy (NCBI): domain Eukaryota; kingdom Metazoa; phylum Chordata; class Mammalia; order Rodentia; family Cuniculidae; genus Cuniculus; species Cuniculus paca. Next base: position 14,581 of record RJWT010017013.1, on the reverse strand, counting down.
CTACATTTTCATAGAGTCTGTGCTGACGATCTGAATAAAAAAGCAGTATCTGATTTTCAGTGAATCCTCAGCATTCAAAAAGTTACTGCGTTTTCCTTCACTTTTTATAGCAATAGCCTCCTGAGTGCTGGGATTACAGGCATGTGCCACCACACCCAGTTTAAGAATTAAACGTTCTTAACTGGGAATGCTGAGTGTTGTCTACTGGACTCTGGGGTTTTTTTCTTCTTCTTCTTTGTTTTGGTTTTTTGAGGCAGGGTCTCATTCTAAAGTCCAGGCTAGCCTCGAATTTGTGGCAATCCTCCTGTCTTAGCCTCCCAAGTGCTGGGATTACAGGTGTGAGTCTAGACTCTGGTTCTGATTCTATAAAGGTCTGTATCTTTATCTTTGATTAGATTATTTTACAGTTCCACAGAAATGGAAATTACCTGTTGGATAGTATTCTTGATGCAATGTAAATGAATTTTGTCTAGGAGATAATAGAAATTTCCCTGAGGTCAATTCTGATTTTAATATCTTATTGACTCCTTCATTAATTACTAGTTAAATAAAACCTTTGACCACACAGAATTGAATGAACTGATACATCAGTTCATAACTCACGTATGAACTTTATATGAATCATAATTTTCATTTAAAAAAATAATTCCTAACGTTTGAATCCTTTTATTTTTTAAAACATTTAATAAAAAGGAGTTGTTCAGTCAGAGTTAGCCAACTATAGCCCTCTGCTTGTTTTTGTAAGGTTACTACAAAAGAGCTAAGAACTACTTTTACCATTTTAAATTGTATAAAATGTAAAAACAAAGAACATTATGTGACAGAACGCATTAAGTAGGCTCAAAATCTAAAATATTGATTCTATTACCTAGCCCTCTAACAAAAAGTTGTTTGCCAAGCTCTGCTTTAAAGCAAAGTTACAGATGGCACCTCAACTGGCACAGATGTTCTAATGGGAGTGATCAACTTAATACAGACAGGAATGAGGATTAAGCCAACATTGCGCAACAATCTCAGGCTAGGACCTGTGCTGAGAACAGAGGATCCTCAATCAAAATACTATCTAGAGATATTGTAAGGAGCATTGTATTTGATGACACAAGTTTCCTTAATAAAAAAATTTTTTTAAACTAATGTACTTTTTTTTTTGCGGCACCAGGGATTGAACTCATGACCTTGTGCTTGCCAGGCAGGCGCTTAGGCCGCTGAGCTAGATCCCCAGCCCTGGTGTTTTTTGAGACAGGGTCTCACTATGCCGTTCAGGCTGGCCTTGAGCTCACTTTGTAGCCCAGGCTGGTCTTGAACTCACAACGATCCGCCTGTCTCAGCTTCCCGAGTGCTGGGATTACAGGCGTGAGCCACCACGCCCAGCTGGTACTTTTTTTTTTAACCAACCCATTCACTACTGTTTTTCAGTAAGTATTTTTCAGACTCTTCAACAATGACTGCAGTTTACTAAATATGTCCTTGGACAGAAACAAAAATTGAATACAAATTTCACTAGAATCTAATTTATGAAATACATGTCCTGAATAAATACAATATAATCTAGGTAATAATAGCAAAATATAACCTACAGATAGCAGAATCAGCTCTGACAACGTATTTTTTTCCCCTCAGTAACAAAAATCTAACAATAGCCATTTTTATTGTGGTTCAACATTGTTAAATGTTAGGGGATGCTGGAAATTTCACAGGGAAATAGATTTTAGCCTTCCAAAATTCCTGAGGAAAAGCTTTTTATCTTTTAAAAATTTTTTTCTAGCTTGGTATGGTGGCACCTGCTTATAATACTAGGACTAGGGAGGCTGAGGCAGGAAGATTAATGCTAGTTTGAAGCCAGCCTGAACTACATAGTAAGACACTATCTCAAAAAACAAAACAAACAAAAACCAAAAAACCTCTATTTGTTTGAACCAAACAAAAGCAGCTTTAATTATTAACTCAGTGGAGCCCACAAAACTGCACCCCCACCAATTATTTGGAAGCAAATTCTAGACAAAAGATGTTTTTTATGAAAGCCAAGTCTGGTTCCAGAGACTTTCCTGTATTAGTAAAACCTATCTCAGCTGTCATACCTCATGAATGCCCCTTTCTTTTCCAGTTAAGAAGCCTAATGTCTTCCCCCTTCATCTTTCACTCTTCACTATATTTTACTTGTGAAGGATCCACTGAATTTGTTCTGTTTCTTTTTACTGACTTTCTTTGCGTTGATACCTTTTTTTCCAATACTAGCAAAAGATGGAAGAAGTTGGGTCAACATTAAAAAAAACCCAAATAATTATTATCTGTAATCACTGACAACATAGATAGCAGAGAATACACTTGTAAGGAAGGCACTGCAGATAAAACGTGGATAGGCTGGCTGTGCAGCCTGCAGGGAGTCTGCTGCCCTCTGCCTGGCAATGAGGTGGCATGGAGTTCCTGGTTAGGGTCACCTTCCATAGAGACCTTGTGATAGGGAGGCTCCCAGCCACCTGCAGTAGCTGTCTCCATGAACATGCTGACCCCACAACCTCTAGTAGGTGGAAGCCCAGAAAACTGACCACATGAGGAGCTGGAAAAGGTCTTTACTACTTAGAACAAATTAGTTCAGAAAAGAGGGCAGCATAAGCTCTTTCTGAGTGGCAGAATATGAGGTTTCAGGAAAGAATCCTGGAACTGACCTTTAGACGCTGACTAAATCACCTGTCCTGCTGTCCATGACACTTAACAGAAGTACAATAAGCAGTCAAGATTGCTTATTTAGGATCTGCCTGCCTCAAAAGAATCACATTCCACAATGTTGTCTATGGGGGTCTAGTCTGTTTTCTGTTTCTGTTTCTGTAACAAAATACCCAAGGCTGAGTAATTTACGAACAAAACAGGTGTTGTGCACTTCACAGTTCACCATGCCAGCAGCTGCTCTGCATCTGGAGAGGCCCTCAGGCTCTATCACAGCATGGTGGAGGGGTGACATGGTGAGATGGAGCAGTGCCCACCCTCATGACTCAGTCAACCCTAATCACCTCTCATGGCCCCATCTCCAAACATAGTCAGCCAATGGCCATGGGGACACAATTTCCATCCTGTATTTGAGGAACACATTCAAACCACCACCATTATAGAAGGGACTCAGTGGTGCTGCATGTCTGTTACCACTGCAAGGCATATAACATTAGCCTGATGGAGATAGCACTCTCACTCAAGAGTGGGCCAGGGAACCCCCCAAGGACCACCTGCAAAGCAACTGCAGAGGATACAAAGTAAATGACATTGTCCTAACACCAAAGGGTATTATATTTTGATGTCCTGAGACATGGCACAGAATAACAGATCTACAAATGTTCAATTGTTTTCAGGATCCCCAAAGACCCAAGGATTTGTTTGTTTCCATTTGCTTTTTTTTTTTTTTTTGGCATAACGGGGGATTGAACTCACGACCTTGCCCTTGCCAGGCAGGCACTTAGGCTGCTGAGCTAGATCCCTGGTCCCCAAAGACCCAATGTAAAGGATACAGCACCCTTAGCAGAGGTGTGCAGGCAGATTAAAATGACAAATATCTAATGTCATCTGGAAGTATAATTACTCCTGGCAGGATCACTGTATCAGAGCTGTTCAGAAATGCTGACTGACTGTGAGTTAAGGGAGGAGCTGGGTTTGATCCCTAATGCATTTGTACACACACACACACACACACACAATCTTTGGGGAGACTAGGTCAATTTAAATTAAACTTCCTAAGGGAGGCCATGCCTTCAATATTATGTAAACAAAATACTTAATAATTTGAAAAGCTTAAGGTAAATTGTTAGAATATGTCCAAGTACTACAACGCCCCATCTACACTACTGGAGAACTAACTTGAAAGTAACATGCAGGTAAGCTAAGTTGTTTTTAAAAATGTTATTCCACCTTGTGAAGAGCTGTTTTCTTGCTGTATACCATTACTGTCAGAGGTACATGAACCATTCTCTTGAAAGTCCTTACTTTGTGTACGTGCGTTTTGGGTTGAGAAAGAGTCCTGATATATAGTATAGGCTGGCCTCAAACTTGCAGGAGGTGCGTCACCACCCTGAAAATCCTTACTCTGATAGCTATTTTATCACTCTTGAATCTCTAGTGAACAACAGGGCAGGTACTGACAGTCTGTGCTAGGTCAAACTTCAGACAGCCTTCTCCCCAGCTTACCTTGTTTGAATAGCAAAAGAACTCTGGTTTATTGAGAACCTCCCACCCTCACCAGGCGATTAGATCCCTCATTCCCCAGCCACTCCCTCTCTAGTGGAGTCTGGTCAACTTCGCACTTGTCCAGTAAGAACCCTATTGGGTCAGCACCCCCAGGTTTCCTCTTAGTCCTTTCCACCAACAGGTGCTCATATAGGCCCTGGCTCTCCGCCCCTCTTGTCCACGCTGTATTTGAACTTGTGGCCAATTCATGTCCTCCCTGATGTGGTCCCTACAACCTATCATTATGGTCCCAAAGAATGTCTTCTTTACTGTGTTTTAGCAGTCACTGACTGATTTTTTTTAACAGTTACTTGTATTTTGAAAACATGTTATATTTTTCCTTATCAACAACAACTGAGTTGTTAAATGAATTGGTTGCTAAACGAGGAACTGTATATAGTATGTACATTACAATATTCAGAACAAAGAAATGGGAAGGGAACAAGTCACGAAGAAGCAAGCCCTCTCTGTGAATTGGTGCCATGTGCAGGCCTCTGTAGGGACAGCCAGATGCCAGCCCCTTCCAGCACGTGCACTGGGAAGAGTCAGCCCTCACCATGCCATAAGCAACCAGCTGATGCAGAGAAACACAGGCTGCGAAGATGGCTACTGAGTTAAAATAAAATTTAACTCTTATAGTGTTTAGTGTTTCACTGACTTTGCAGGTCTAAAGCCAAGTAGTCTGATCAGCTATTCAGAGGATAATACACAATGTAGCATCTATGGGGGATCTCCTTCTGAAGGTGGTAGCCACTGTTAATTCCCTATCATCTTGTTTTGAAGTCCTGTATTATTTTCATTGTTTTGTTGTGTTGGGTTTTATTCTGTTTTGTTTTGTTTGATTTTATTATATCCAATGACATGGGCAGCTATTTCAAAGATAATAAGATATATTATGGTAGCCATTTTAGATTTACTCTCATCTTGTTTTGAAGTCCTTTATTGCATTCATTGTTTTGTTTTTATTGGTTCTACTCTGTTCTGCTTTGTTTGATTTTTTTTACTATGTCTGAAGGTATGGGCAGCTATTTTGAGGACAACATGAGGCATTATGGTAACCACTGCTCATTTCCTATTGTTTTGAAGTCCTGTGTCACTAACACTGGTTTCTTTTATTGGCTTTATTCTGTTTTATTCTGCTTGGTTTTATTCTCTTTAAAATAAAAAAAGAAAAGAACAAGGAAATGGTCAAAGGAAACTCCAACTTCATCTGTTTGGTTTTATTTGCTAACTCTTACATGCAGTACTGTAATGTACAGCAGAATATAAAATTACAGTACTATACAGTAAAATCAGCAAAAATTATCTAACTGCATAAACAAGGTGTATTGTACAAAAAAGACATTGAGCCTCTATAAACAAGATGTATAGAGCTGTATTACAAAAAAAAAAAAAGGGCAGGTCTCTTTAGTTTAAATATAATGCCTCAGTCTGAAGTCCAAACAGTAATTAAATAAGCAAGTTGTTAAACGAGGAATACCTGTGTATGAAAATTGCTACAATAAAAATGGCATTTGGTGGGCTATTTGAAGTCCATATGAAAATGACAATTTATCTTAAATCAGTTCTTTCAAAATATTGCTAGTCACAGATGGCTTAGAAAAAAATCAAGTACAACAAAATCCTTACATTGTTTAACAATTTGCAACTACACTGCATAGAACCCCCTTGGGTTTAAAAAACTTGCTTCCAAATACTCTTTAAGTATAGCCACCTGACTCAAAATAGATACAGTAAACAAAGAATAGGAAGCAATGTGAAAACTCTCTCCATACTTCCTAAAGTTTATTTTTAAAAAAAGTAACCAAATGGTCAATTTCTCACCCTTCCTCATTCTGTCTGTCTGTGTGTCTATCTGTCCACTCATTCATTCATCCATAGAACTAGCGATTGAAGCAAGGGCCTTTGCACTGAGCTACATCCCCAACCCACCTCCGCTTTTTAATTTGAGACAAGGCCCTGCCAAGTCACCCAGGCTAGGCTCAAACTTGCAATCCTCCTGCCTCAGCCTCCCAGAGTTCTGGGATTACAGGAACCACAACTGAGTCTCTCCTTTAACACCGATCAGGTGTGGAACTTACATGGTTTATGGGGCTTAAAATGAATTAAGGTTTAGTATGAAAGCAGTAGGAGGAAACCTGTAAGGCTGAGACTGGAGATGAACAACTAGAGAAAACATAAATAGGAGAGATGAGTCGTCAAAAGGTAGTGAGAAGGTAAGGACAACAGATATTAACATGGGAACAGAGATTGTACTTAGTAAATAGTGTTGAAGGAACATGCAAGTGAATCTTTGGGATTAGCTGAAGTTTAAGAGAAAAAAAGAAAAATTTTACTCTGTTTCATAACAGATGACATCAAGAATTAATACTGACGTACCTATTTCTTCCTCAGACATTATGTTTGAAAACAGTCTTTCTTCTAATTTGGTGGTTTTACCCTGAAGGGTCAAAGGCTTGGAGAAGTGAGAATAAAGGGAAGATTATAAAGACACAGTAAGGACTGGAGTAGAGGAGTGGCAGGAGTAAAAAATTTTGAAAAGAAGAAAAAAAGAAGGGGGGCAGGGGCTAGAGAGTCTTCTGAAGAAGGAACCTGTAGGCATTGATACTGGAGATGAAGAGGAACGAATGACAGATGACGCCCATATTCTCAGCCTGTGAGAACAACAATATTCAAACAGACTAAATAAAAACAGGGTTAGTTTTGAGAAAGAAAATTATATTTTCAAATTTAGACATTTTAAATGCAGTAAAGGAAATACAGTCCCATAGCAATGTTTAGGAAGAAGATAAGCTAAAATTTTGCTCCAAAGAAAAGTAACTTCTAGGGATATTCTTCTGCACAGTGTCAGTATTGAATATGAGGTGGAAACTACAAAGCCGTATCTACGGCCACCTGCTCTTTGGCCAAGTACTCGTGCTCATATTAAATGGCAAGAGTGTGTACATGGAAGCAGCTCTGCTAGGTCTAAGCAACTAATTTTCCTGACTTGCAGTAACCAAGATGGCAGGAGGAGATTCTGTACTGACTGAAATACAGCACAAGCACAGACTCACTATGACAGTGGAGACAGGAAGCAGCTCATTCCTACAACTTGACTGAACTGGACCTTTGTACAGTACTATATATACCACTGGTAGCAAAGAGAAGGAAGATGACACAGCCCCTCTCTGGAGTCTGAAAACATTTCCTCACAGACTGCACAGGAACTCACATGTTGTCCTCTAAGTTAGGTGGCAGTACTCCACTGAGGTGGTAGCAGATGTGGCTGTGCAAGAGGCACCACCTCGGTGGGGAGCCACCTGTATGGCTGGGCTTCTCCTTCCAGTAAGCAAAGCATGATGGGATGGGATGCACCTGGACACTCTGCTCCCAAGGTGGGCCACCGTGACACCTGTGGATTCACCTCAGTAAATCTGTGATGACCACAATGTTCTCTCCCATTTCCAAAAGCTAAGGGGTGAGGTGACGAGTTGACAAGTACTGACCATGTTTTCAGTTCCCAAGTCCCCCTCTTTAAACATGTACAGTCCTCACTCTTGATGTCACCTGTCAGAACTCAGCAACACAGGCCATGTGGAATAGGTTCGCTTTTTTAGTCTCAACCCATTGGAAATACTCTTTAAAAATCTAAAAGTACAATAAGACAATTCATTCCAAAGAGGAAGAATGAGGAAATCTTGTTCTGAAGTTTCTATATTTCACTAGAGAACATAAGACTCGCCTGGGTAAATCAACACGGATCACTAAACTCTTAAAATGAGGACAGAAGATTACAAGCTGGAGCCAGCCTGGGCAATTTAGCGAGACCCTGTCTCAAAAACTAAAAAAAGGACTGGAGGTGTGTAGCCCAGTGTGAAAGCCCTGGGTTCAATTCCCAGTACTGCACACAGGCAATAAGGCTAAATCAGGACCTCTGGCCATAGGTCAGCAATCAATTCATCAAATTCTGAAATTACTCTCAATGTAAAGTTCCCTAAAAGTTATGTAAGACCAAATCATGTCTCACTGTAAAATAAATAAGTAAACACATATGCAAGCGAATAAAGGGGGTCAAGTCAGATAAAGAAGGACTGGACAAGGAAATATGGAGCAAAGTCAGCTCTAAAACTTGATGGCAGAAAGCCTGAGCCACACATCACTGTGCTGTTTACAGCCAGTCACTGACTGGACAGTGCCCTCCTTTCCTGGGCCTGCGGCCCTGTATTTACCTCTGGTTCCTCAGTGCCAGCTAACAATATGGGCTCAATGAACACCTGCTGAATCAGTAAGAAAAAAAGGAAAATCAGATCACCTCAAACACACGCTTTTGCTATTTAAGTCTAGTGAATCATGGCTGGTTTCTGCATGGGAATCTTCGATTTTTTTTTTTTTTTGATTCAATGTTTCAAAGAGCAGTCTTTGCTAGGCAGTTTGTTCATTTATTCAATCCTTAAGGATTTCAGTTAATTTTGGAGATTCTATAACTACATAAAAAAGTAGAGATACAAAAACCAAAAACTTACAAAATCCCAAATTTGAGTCACAAAGAGACCTTAAAAGATAGTGTTCCCCATGATTAAATAAAATTTATTAGAAATGTCTGAGGTGGAAAAAGTCATTAAAAATTAAAATCAGGACCCGAACTTCCCATTTAAGACTAAGAAGTAAACCAGAAGTGGTGGCACACACTTGTAATCCCAGCACTCTTGGAGGCTGAGTCAGGAGGATTGCAAGTTTGAGCACAGCCTGGGCAATTTAGCAAGACTGTGTCTCAAAATAAAACATCCCCCCCCCCCCGGCACTGGGGATTGAACTCACGACCTTGCGCTTGCCGGGCAGGCGCTTAGACCGCTGAGCTAGATCCCCAGTCCTGTTAAAACATTTTTTAAAGAAGGGTTTGGGATGTGGCTCAATCCCCAGCATGGGGTGAGAGGGGTGCGTGCGTGCGTGCGTGCGTGCGTGCGTGCGTGC